>APFE030228422.1:98349-114450 GCA_000404065.3 Pinus taeda
TTTCCTATATATAGGAGTCTAAGGAGTCACAATATAATCTAGCCGACCTAACCATAATAATATAAAGCCACAAAAATAACAATAGAGGGATTCTATGGGGCTCAGTAATAACAATATGGGGGCTATAGGGGTACAAAAATATTAATAAGGGGTATAAATACAATAGTAATGGGGTAATCACTAGTATTATAGGGACCCAACACTGCCACTACTGATTTCCCCTGTGAAAACAAAATTCCGGATGTTTCTACTTCCGATCATTCACGGGACAAGGCGGATGCCAATCTGTCATTACAGTGCAGAGAGGACACATCTTCCTCAGAAAATCGATCCAATTTATCATCCATCAGTCCTAACAACACAGAGGGTGAACATATTTGCTTCCCATCTACCCCTCTACCCAATTCATCAAAACATGAGGATGCCGAAAACATCCTAAATTTTCTAATCTTGGTTTTCGTGATCTATCCACTTCCTCAACTGATCACAGTGTTTATTCAATCGTTTTTAATTTGTTAGACACTGGTCTATGACGATCTATCTGTCAATGAATTCATAACCTCGTAGACTATCGAGGCACTTCGGCCCAATCTGATGGTTATGTTAGACCCTCACTGTCCTAAAGTTGGTTTCACTTCCAGTCAGGAAATTGTTGAAACACTCAAGGCTCCTCATCACTCTCTGCTTTGCATTAAAGATCAACAAAACACCCAGATTTCACTTCCTCCACTTGAACTACACGACCCCATCACTCATTCATTGGAGGAATCTTACATAGCAAGCACACATGCACAACGTAAGTGGTCTATCTCTCTCTCATTTTCTTGCATGTCATAGTCACGAGAATGCATACACTCAAAATGCAGCTCCACAAAATGCATGTCATGCTCTTTTAATTATCTTTGTTATATGGACGCTTTTAAACTCGGAGTGTGTTTGTCTTCATTGTTACATATTTCTTGTTTTCTGGTTCATATAGCTATCTTGTTTGCGAACCATGCCTTCACCAACATGGGTTAACTAATGTGTCGATGGCTGCATTGGAAGTATCACTTTACATGAGATGACCCATGCACCGTTAGCTTAGTCGTAGGAGTATTTCTTTCTTTCAGTCTGTTTGCTTGCATGTTTGTTTTCTTACTTGCTTCGTTGGTTTGTTTTTCTGCTTACTTGTTTTCTTACTCGCTTTTCTTTCACTCTTTCTTATTCTTCTGCTTTGCCTTGTTGTTTGTTTTCTTGTTTTGTTCGTAGGTTAGTTTTGCATGAAACCATGTATGACTCTTGAAACAACATGGGTAAAGTACAAGAGGACTTGTACAACTATCAACATTTGGTTATCTGTTGTCTGCTCTCTTATGTAAGAACTTGTTGTCTTCATTGCATGATACATCAATGGAAAATGTGTACTATTCGAAGTAAACCTTGGTGAAAACACAACAATTGCACGCTAACTAGTATCACCTACTCTAGTTGGTTGTTTTCAGGTTAAGCCTTGTCAGCTCAGTCAAGTAGAGTAAGGGAAGGGGGAAAACCTTAATAGGCACGTTAGAGGTATAATAAGCTAATTCTCTGTAGGAACAACCTCTTCTTCTCTCAATAAGTTGGGATCCCTCTTCCAGCTCTGAAATGAATAAGTGCTATGCACAGTTGGGAAGATGAAAAATGAAAAAATGAAAAGTGAAAAAATGTTAAAAAAACTGAAAATTAATAATGTGAAAGAAGAGAAAGGCTTCCTGCGTAGAGAGGTGATGCAAGTAACTCCATCGGGGTACTTACCAGGCTCACTGGAAGCATAGCCATGGTTGTGTTCCTATGTGACTCTACGATGGTACTGTCTAGGCCTATTGGCAGCAGAGCAACACTAGAGATGAAACTAAGACTCTAACGACTATATTGCTTGTGCACCATTATACCCCTCAACCCCAATATAAACAACTGTGTTGACTTGGCTTGGAATGTGTGTCAATATACCAAGAGCTTGGTAGACGCTACATCTTACAATCAAGCAAGTGTGGAAACCAAGACGAACTAAGAACTGAAGAATACTTCTGGATGTGTTAGACTTGATTTTACGAATAAGGTCCATTCAGAGAGCTAGAGTTCTACCAGCATGTCACCAAGTATTGTAGCGGCTACAACCACCCTCCAAAATCTTTCCTTTTCTTCGTTTTAGAGCCTCCATACCAACCTTTCATAGTAGAATGTCTTTCTTCATCAAGTACACAAGCTTCAGTGATTTTATTGCAGAATGAAAGCCTTTCCATTAGAGCTTGTTGCATTCCCCTCATAAGTTGTTCCTTCGAACTTGGTCAAGCTGTAGGCTAAGAAACTCCCTCAAGAAATTGTGCAATTATGGAGGGAAACCAGCCTCCACTCTAGAAATTGTGTAATTCTATCTGGTAGCCTACTAGGCTCTAGAATTGCACAATTCTGCTAGTGAGGCTTCATCTAGAAAATTGTGAAATTCCTCCCAACAAGGATACTTAGCACAGAAATTGCACAATCGTGGGCACCATTCAACTGCTCTCTCTAGAAATTACACAAATATCATTGGGCATCCAACCTAGGTCCATTCCAGAAATGCACATTTTCTCCCAGTAGTTGAGAAGCCTCTTGCATGTGCAATTAAGTTGACTGATTCCCTCTGGGACCAAGCAAAACTAATTTCCATGCGTGGGCTACTTCTCCTAAGGCAACATGCAAAGGCATCCCTTGATTCATGGATCTACTTTTAGCAGCTGGAGGTTGCATGCAAGCATCATCTCGGAAACCTCCCACCAAGTGTCTTTTTTCCTAGATTTATGGCATGCATGTCAAATCTTTGATTTTATCAAAAATCATGAACCAAACACGACAAAGCTCATTCCTAACATTAGCCTTGTAGCTCTGACATCCCACATCGCATCTAGGAGCCATCAACACATTCAGCTCGACTGTTTTGGGGAAAGGCGACTTTCAATGTCTTACATTGCATTTTTGGCATTTTTTGTGTTTCACTTCATATGAATGTTGTCTGCTTGATTTTAGTGAGCGCTTGCTATTGTTTCAATACATACTAGCTTGTATTAGCACCATTTTAGTTTTCATTAACATCTCATTGTTTTCGCATGCATGAAATTGATTTTCATGAACGGTTGCTGATTCGGCGACTCACCTCACCCACATGCATGTTAATCCATTTTTTGATTCTGTCATTCACCATTTTCATGCATGATCAATCAATTTTTCTTACACACAGTATCTCCATGCATTCGCTTTCACATTCGCTTTCAATTGCTCATCGGCGAGATTGGGTAGCCTTGGCCTAGACTCTGCCTCTTCGAGACAACATTCCGCAATCCTAAGAGGGAAGGCTCTATATTCCTCTCAGGAAACACACATTTCTACCAGCGTCTGTCCGCGAGTCTTGCATTATGAAATTCTGAGGGACACTGGCTGGTAGACTAGAAAATTTCACAATGCAGTGACTGAGCCTGCAACCATTTCCAGTTGAGATTGCACATTGTGCAATTCTAGTAGTAAGCAACCAAATTGGACTATGCATTGTGTATTTCTAGTAGTCAGTCAGCCTCCTAGCAGCCTAGATTGTTCCTTGTGCAGTCTTGGCAGTGAGTCTCTTGACCTCCCGACAGAAATTGCACAACCTTCATGATTAGTCACACAAGCATGTTGCAAGTCAGTTCTCAAGTTCATTTTGGTTTTTGACTGACAGATTGCTTACCATGAGTGTTGCCATGTCTCCAGGTTTCATAGGTGTTCATTTTCCTCTCAGCAGTATAGGTACAATGGTTTCCAGGAGAGCAGAATCGAAGACACCGTTCAGAGCACACTTGGAGATGCAGTCGATCAAGTGCCTATGTAATTTCCTACCCACAAAGACATAAATTTTTCATAGACAAGGACATCAAGATATGACTGCAACAGCATCACAACAAGCAGCACCATGAACAACAGCAGAAGGTAGCATACCGGATGCAATGAACACGAGAGGAGGGTTGTTGACAACACAGAGGTAGAACAAAGTTGCAAGCTCAAGAAGATCCACTTGTGATTAAATCAACTTTGGAGAATCATGCTATGAGGTGACAACGTGATATAAAGATCAAATGAAGACATAGAACATAATAGAGAAGGAGTTGCATGTGTTGAAGCAACAACTCAAGGAACAAAAAGAGTTGCATAGAGAAGAGAATGAGTTGCAGTAGGAATAAGTACATCAGGGGGAGCAACATGCATAGATGGATGAAAATGTACTCAGACAAGTTATAGATTCATCCCAAAAGTTGGAACATAGTAGACATGGTGAGTGGTGTTGTTGAACGCATGCAAGGGAATTTAGGATCATGCATGTCATAGTGCGCACACATGTTATCTAACCCATTTTGGCACACTCACCAAGGAAAATACAAGAAGCAAGTCCAACTGGAGTTGAACATGTGGTTGACAGTTTATAAGCATGACCACCAACACACACTGGAAGATCCACATGGACACTATGCATCAGTGTGTTGTCGATTCAGTTGCACCCAAGAAGACCATGTGCATGTTAGCAGACAAGTTGGATGGAGGAGCCACACCAATGCACCTGCATGCAATGGAGGCAAGAGTTCACCTCAACGATATGTCACTATGGAGTGCATGCACACCATCATGGACAACCCAAATTGGCATCATCTTACTACCTTCACCATCACAAGCATGTCAAAGAGTTGGTCTCACCACAACGGACCAAGTGTTAGTGGTGTCTTGCATGGCTTTCTCAAGCCATTTTGTCTCACATGGGCACATGTGCATTGTAATGTAATGTCTTGTCAAGTGGAAGTTCAAGTGTCGATAATTGGATGTAACAACCATAGAGTAGATGATGAGTCATGAGGGTAGATGAATTGTCACAAAGGGGAATGTCAAGGGTCATGCCACCATTTGCTATAAGTAGAACCTCATAACTCATTGTAAAGGCTTTTGGTCAGCCAAGCTTCCGATAAGACTATCTTGGAGAGAGCTTGGACAATATTGTAACGAGCCTTGGCTTCTCCATTGCGCAGAGCTAGTATATCACTTTGGAGGAGCAAGAAGTTGTGGCTATAATGTTTTGCTATCATAACTAGTGGTTGGACATGGATGTATTGTATCATTGGAACTTACACTTCTTATTCTTAATATAATAAGAGACAAAACATTTCATGCATGTGTTGTATTGTATTCTATGCTATCTAGTTTACTCTAAAATGATATATGTATTGGTTTGCTTATGCATGCATGTATATCTATCTCTGTATGTATGTATTAATCTTTCTGAAATGTGTTGTTGGTTTAACCATCACTTTGGATTTCTTGCTAACTTGCCTTCCATGTTGTGATGCATCTTCGCTCGGGTGATCCCTTCTTAACTACGTGCTATCATAGGTTTCCAAGGCATGCACTCATCTCAAACCCTGTGTGTTAGAACCTCTCACGCACCTTCCTTGGCTCACTACAACTGTCACACCCTTGTTACCAACAAAGTTATATTGCTTGCCTCTATGCAAAATCACAGTCAAGTCATTACCATACGACCCACTTCTGGGACTACTACACCAAACGGTCTAAGGTCTAATTGGGACTTCTTACCAAGAAGACCCCCTTACATGTTGGTGGGTCCAGTACCATAAACAGAGCCTCAAAACTAAAATTTAATGACATGCAATTTACATAAAACTCAAGCAGTTTCATACATGGACCATTAGGACCCGGTTATGAACTACCAACCACATGAAGAATTTTAATTTTAATGGAACTGACCACCACTAGGACTTTTGTAATTAAGGAGCTTTGGCCAACATACTGTGCCCTTGTGTGATATGTAAATATATTTCATTGGCCAAGAGTTGACCTTTGTACTCACAACCTCCCCAAATTATTTTTTCTTCTTTCTCTAACAAAGAAATTCCAACATGGCTTAACTTGGATCTATATTGCTCCTACTCCGTCGTCCTTTGGGAGGCTAATTTCACTAGTGTTACACCATATTTGTTCAACAATAAAGGAGTGATGATCGAAACAGAGATGATTAAGAAAAAAAGGACCCTTATTATACAAAAATATGATGATAAGAACAAAAACTGAATGAACTCATCTAACCCTTTGATGACATCCAACCCAATTTCTCTCTTGTTACCCTTTCTGACCTTCCAATTAAAATTCCCATGTAACTAGTGTTTGTACTTCATCATGCTCTTCCATACATAAGAAGCCTCCTTATTTTCCAAGGCCCCTTCTTTAATCCAAGACACGAGTTGAATATTTTTAAAATATTTTTCTTTGATAATATGTTGCCAAATACCTTTGTCCTTTAAAGCTCTCCATAAAATATTAACTAGTAAATCCATGCTTAAACATTATGTGTCCCTAATACACCCTCCCCTATCTTCCTCTCTCTTGAGAAACCACTTTAATATGTACTAAATGAAATTTATTTTCATTTGTTGTACCGACCCAAAGAAATTTGGCTATTATCAATTCAATTGTTTTACTGATTTCTTTCAACAATATATATAAGTACATCCAATACACTGAAATGATCTGTAAAAAAAATTAATCATGACCAACCTACCTTCTGATGAAAATGACTTATGTTCCCAAAGAGTCATCTTGTTCTCAAATTTCCTTATGAGCCAATCCCAGTCCTAGTTCTCATAATTGTTTGGTTTCAAAAAGAAACCCAAATATTTGAAGCCCTTGTCCAACGAGATCAACTTCACCTTGAAAATGTTGGCTATCTCCACAGACACTTCCTCCTTCTTGTTTGAGATAAGTTCATATTTTTCGTTATTCATAATTACGTTCTATGCTTCACCAAATCTAGAAAGAATTTGGTGGAAATCACACCATTTTGAAATGTTAGCCTCCCCTATGAAGAGAACGCCATCTACAAACATTAAATGGATAATTTTAAGTGTCTAGTCACCCCACAACCTGCTATAATAGCTGCAGACCAAGCTTATCTAATCCCTCTATTTAAACCCACCTTAAATCATAGATAACCAGAAGAAACAGAAGTGGGGACAACATGAAACCTTGTTTGAGGCCTCTAGAAGCCTTGAAAAAATTAGTCGAAAGTCTATTGATAATAACAACCAAATTCATTGTAGAAATACATGCCATGATCTAGTCTACTAGCCTATGTCCAAACCATATCTTATGCAGAATTAGCCTCAAGATTTTACTAAATGAATTCACTCTTAGAAAGAGAGATTGCCACCACATCTTGAATCTTCCTATTTTCTAAAAACCAAATTGCTCTGACGTTATATGAGTAGACAAGGTCTACTTAATTATGTTAGCAATAATATTTGAAACCATCTTATAAACAATATTGCATAATGATATATTCATGTAATCTGAAAAAGTAGATGGATTAGGACTTTTGGGAATGAGAGTGACAAATGTTGTGTTGATAGAGCTTGGAATTGAACCATGATGCCTTGACTCCTCTACCATATCCAATAGATCCATCACCATAATATCCTTAAAATGAAGGAAAAGCTTCACTAACAAGCTGTCATAAGAATCTAGCTCACCCAAAATGCACCCTAATAATAAGAAGTTTGGAAATCAATTAATTTGTAATTAGGGGCGTTAATCCAAAAATTAGTCAACCTCATCATACCACTAGAAATCTTTCCTTGCTACACGATTTACAATCCCAGGTTAACTAGTGTAGTTTTATATGTGAGGTTAACATAGAAATTTGAATTTTGAGTTTTTGTTTGGTGGGTTATTTTTCCACCCATTTTGACTTACCCAAGTGAACCTTAGTCGCCAGTCTTCCTTGCTCTCATCTCACCTTCATGACCTTCCTCACAATATCCATTGTTGAATTTAGGACACCATTTTAGATCAAACCATATTGGATGTGATTCTAAAATGAGCCAAAA
Source organism: Pinus taeda (assembly GCA_000404065.3). Lineage (NCBI taxonomy): Eukaryota > Viridiplantae > Streptophyta > Pinopsida > Pinales > Pinaceae > Pinus > Pinus taeda. Next base: position 106,266 of record APFE030228422.1, read on the forward strand.
GGGATTGTAAGATGATGGCAGTCACTAGTAAGAGACATTTTAAATTTATTTGTAGAATTATATGTTTTTTAGTTTTATATATGCTTTTGTTTCAGATTCTCATGACCTTTATTCAAGTTTGTCAAAGAAACCCACTTAACAATCTCTATTTCATTTAATATATATATATATTATATATATATATATTTTTCTTTTCTTTCTGACGAGGATGGTTATATTTTATTGCAATTTTTTTTTTAAGAAACAATTTATTTTATGTAGAAATCATATCCAACACAAGGATAAACCAAATCAAAGATCACATTAAGGGTTAGTATATCATTGATATCATGCATAAATAAATTTATTGCTTTACCCACTGTTGATTTCTAATTTAGAGATCTCATATGTAACCTATGTAACCCATTTGGGCATATTATCATTACCACAAATTACATTATTTTATAGAATCAATCATGTTCAATACAAAATCCAATATATTGCCACACAAAGAATGAAATTGTTGCCTCTAGAAGTTGTAGAAGAATCATTTTAAATTCTTGTTGAAGAAGATGTGAGCTAAGAAAACCAAAGGTTAATGAAGCAGCAATTAGCGATACAATGACGAAAGTCACATAGATTATCTAAAATTAGTAGATAATATCATTGGAATGATGATGAAGTAGAGTTCATGGGTAATGATGTCCAGATCCAACTTAATAATACAAGAAAACCTTATGAAATTTGATGTCGCTCATCTAGATGAATTTTTAGGGGCAAGGCTCCAATATTTGATGCAATTGTTGTTCTTAAAGGAGAAACAGATTTAGAACAGATCATTATTTGAAAACTTATTGATGAGTCCCATACAATAAATGTAGAGTTGACATGCCTGGATCCTTACAGTAATGATCCAATTCTTTACACCGTTGGTACTAGTGGCACATGGAAATGTATTATGGATGATGCTTTGCCTATTCAAATGGCCTATGTAGATGAAAGTGGGAAGCTTTTGTTGCACCATCCTTCATTTTCTGAAATAAATTCAAAAATGTCTTTGAGTGGGTCAGATGAATTCCACCCAAAAAAGTTCTCTATAGTCATCAAGCGAGAATATTTCTTGGATCCAATTCAGATGTGACTCCTTATTGGGAGATGGTCATTTTATCAAAATTGGAGAAAATAAATTCATTTAAATGGATGGACTTATAGTATGCAACACAAATCCATTTTACTTTTCCCTAAAGGTAGGCATGTATGTCCATATTTATTATGGAAATTTGCTTGGTATGTCTAAAGAAGAGTCATTGAAAAATCCATATCCTATGCAAGCTTTGAATTGTTTAGTAGATGTGAAGAATGGTGGAATTTTCTACTGGGTAAGAATATTTGAAAATCATGTGGATGTTATTGATAGATGTCATTCTATTCTTGAAGGTGTGAATTTGCATCTATGTGAGGTGTTCTATACAACACAAGGATTATTGTTACCCACTGAAATAACTAATGGTAAGAATACATGTGTATCTCTTTAATTCACATTTTTCATCTCATATCAAGAAAGTTTGTTTATAGTATATGTTAGTCCTTGAGTGGGATTGAACCGTAATTGTAGTTTGTCACTTCATAAAAATGCTCAACAGTTTGAGACATAGTCTAGGATGTTTTTCTAGAATTACAATAAAAAAATATTGAACTTTATATTAATGTATCTAATCTTTATATTACAACATTTCTATATGAAAATTTAACTCTGTTCTAAAAGTATCTGAAAGTACCTTGGCTAAGATCTATCAATGTATCTCCCAATGGTTTAACTCCATTCTAACAATATCTAATTTTATATTCATTCTTATTGTATGTATTGTTGATGATTTCTTTACTGTGATCTCTATGAGAAAGTGGGGCACTAGTACCTAAAATGGAGAATATTTCTTTTGTCAGTTTATTGTAGTGAAAGATGATGAGCACACAAATTTCCAGCTTCTTGCAACAAAAGGTGATGATGCAATGTTACCTCTGCAAAATATGGAAGTTACAATGCATCACCATCATATTTTACAATATTGTAGCCAAATCAAATACATCGGCATAACATTAATATTCTTTCCCACAAAATTTTAAACCACATAAGGTCTCAAAACATGAAATGGAGTGAATCATATGTGGAAATTCCTTGTTTTGATGAAATTTGCATGGTTTTTTTTGAGCTAATTGTAATGCATTCTGTACCTCCTAGAATTGTGAAGAAAAATAATTAACTAAATTTTACCATAAATGGCTACACTGATCTTAAGGAGGTTGTTTTATAACATGGCCAAACTTTCCTAATAGATATCAGCCATCTTCAGGCTCAGTCGATGATAGCCAACTTTCTGGTAAATGGAGAGTGGGTCCACATTTATATTTTGTTATTTGTGTAATAGCATGCAACCTCGTGTGCATGTGAACTTTTCATGGGATATTTCACACCAATGGGATCCTTCCCATCATTGTTATATATTTTGGATGCGAATATGTGTACCCCATTTGGATATATAAACGTTGGACCTATCAATATGGTGAATTCTGTAATGTGGTATACAATATTTCATGTTATGAAAATGGGACCTTTTACATTGTTTGTGAACTCGAGAGGATCATTGGTTGCACCCGATTTGGGGATCTTAAATATATGATGAATTATGTGTGCCAATATGTTGTATAATATCTATCATGGATCTATTTTTATATAATATGTATGGTTACATATATTCATTTATGTTACCAAACATTTTTCTTTTCCAATGGATATTTTTCATCTTTGATATTTCAAATATTGAAATCAAATTATAGATTAGCTAGCATATAGGAAGAAATTTGTAGATAAGACATGTGTGGATATTTTACTATTTATCACGCTAAATAGTAGAACACACCATTTCCAGTTGAAATTGCTTAGAAATAAGAAAGAAAAAGGGTATGGCGGGCATTTTCCTAAGCTAAGGAAAACTTGTGTAAATCCTAAAAGGATGTCATTTTGTCAAATCAAGTGCATGAAAAAACATGGACTTTGAGGAATATGAAAGAGTTTTTTGTCACAATTTCATCTTTCTTTAGTTCCATATTCTCATTTAAAATTAATGACATATGTACAGTCGGTAATAAACATTTTTCTAAGCTCAATTTTGTATATTTACACGTTGTTCTTTATAGAACAATTCAAGAACATACTCATTATAGCTCATATTGAAAAGGTAGGTGTATAGTGAGGTGGAAAATAATAGAACACACCAATTTCATCTTAAATCACTATGAAAGAAAGAAGAATGAGTGTATGGCAGCCATTTTTCTGAACTGGGTAAACTGGGTTAAAAATGGTGAAATTGGGATTTTATCAAATCAATTGCAAGAAAATGACACATAATTTGAGGAATGTGAAAGAGTATTTTGTCACAAATACGTATTTTTAAACCCTGTAGACTTATTTCCAATTAATTACATTTATACATTCTTCGGTAGACATTTTTCTAAGCCTAGCTTTGCACATTTGCACTATGTTCTTCACATAGAAATTCAAGAACTTAAGTCTTTATTTTTGCATTTTGACCAAGATAATTACAAATTGTGTGTAAGAATAAATAAATTATTCATCCCAATATGATCACTCAATTTTTTCCTGCATTTGAATGTTTATGGCTCGCATTTTACACAAAATGTCCATCATAGTAAAAATTGTTAAAGGTGCACTTTTCATACATCCATTGTGAGCAGATGAGGGAAAGTTATAGATATTCAACAAAGGAATGTTATTTCCCAGTATTTGTCCCTATCCCATTACCAAATTCATTTACTATAATCATTTCATAATAGGGGTTGGCTTGTATTTTTATTAAACTAAGCGAACATCTCTTGAGTACAAGACAATCCTGAGGTGTTTTTGCTCAACATGCACCTTTTTAGCCCAAATTGAAAACAATACATGTATAGTGACATGGAATATAGTAGAACACACCATTTTCAACTCATTTCACTCAAAAATAAGGAGGAATAAGGGTATGGTGGGATTTTTTCTGAGCTCGGTAAAACTGGGTTAAAAATTGAAAATTTGTCATTTTGTCAAATAAATTGCAAGAAGCTAACACATGGTTTGAGGAATGTGAAAGAGGTTTTTGCCACAAATAAATCTTCCTTTAAGCCCATAGTATTATTTCCAATTAATTACATATGTACAGTGTTCAGCAGGTATTTTTCGAACCTCAGTTTTGTACATTTGCACGATGTTCTTAACATAAGAATTCAAGAACATAAGTAACTAGTTTAGAATTTTTACCAAGAGACTTATAAATTGTGCAAAAGTGTAAATAAATCATTCATTCAAATATGTTCACCCAATATTTGTGTGCATTTGTATGCTTATGGCTTGAATTTTACACCAAATGTCCATCATAGTAAAAATTGATAATGTGAAATTTTCATACATCCACTGTGAGCAGATGATGGAAGCTAATAAAAAATCAAGAGGGTAATGTTCTTTCCAAATATTTACATATCCCATTCTGAAATCCATTTACTATAATCATTTCATAACAGAGGTTGGCTTGTATGTCTATTAAACTAAGGGGACATCTCATGAATGCAAGACAACCCTTACTGGTTTTTCTCAATAAGCACTCTTTTAGTCAAGATTGAAAAAATGGGTGTATATGGAGGTGGCAAATAGTAGAAAAAACAATTTTCAATTGAAGCCACTCCGAAAGTATGAAGAATGAGGGTATGGCGTGAATTTTTTTGAGTTGGGTAAAACTCGTTTAAAAAATGAGAAATTGTCATTTTCTCAAATTAATTGCAAGAAACTGACACCAAATTTGAGGAATGTGAAAGAGGGTTTTGTCATAAATGAATATTTATTCAGCCCCATAATCTTATTTAAAATTAATTATATCTTTAGATTCTTCGGCGAGAATGTTTCTAAGTCTAGTTTTGTACATTTGCAGTTCGTTCTTGAAAGAATAATTCAATAACTTAAGTCACTAGTTTAGAATTTTGACCAAGAGAATTAACAAATTGCACACAAGTCTAAATAAATTAGTCATTCAAATATGGTCACACAATCTTTTTGTGCATTCATATGTTTATAGCTTTCATTTTACACCAAATATCCATCATATTAAAAATTGATAAAAGTGCACCTTTCATACATCCACTTTGAGCAGATGAGGGAAGGTTATAAAAATCAACAAAAGAATGTTCTTTCCTAATATATGTACCTATTTCATTCTCAAATCCATTTACTATAATAATTTCATAGTAGGGGATGGATTGCATTTTTATTAAACTAAGGGCACATCTCATGACTATATGACAACCTTCTGGTATTTTTGCTCAACAATGATCTTTTTAGCCCATAATTGGAAAATTGGGTGTATAATTAGGTGGAAAATAGTAGAACTCAACATTTCCAACTGAAATCACTAAAAAAGAAGCATGAATGGGGGTATGGAAGACATTTTTTTGAGTTGGGTGGAATTGATTTAAAAGCTTAGAAATGGTCATTTTGTCAATTCAACTACTAGAAATTCACACAAAATTTGAGGAATTTGAAAGAGGATTTTGTCACAAATATATATGTCTTCATCCCCATAAGATTATTTCCAATTGATGCCCTCTATACAGTCTTCGACGGGCACTTTTATAAGCCCAATTTTGTACATTTGGACTCTGTTCTTGATAGAACAATTCAAAAACTTAAGTCGCTAGTTTTGAATTTTGACCAACAAAATTAAAATTTCAACAAGTATAAATAAATAATTCATTACAATATGATCATACAATATTTGTGTATATTTTTATGTTTATAGATTGCATTTTAAACTAAATGTCAATCATAGTAATAATTGTTAAAAGTGCATTTTTCATATATCCATTGTGAACATATGAGGGAAGGTTATAAAAATATAATAGAGGAATGTTCATTCCAAATATGTGTACCTATCCCATTACCTAATCAATTTAATATAGTCATTTCATAATAGGGTTTGGCTTGCTTTTTTATTAAATTAAGGGGACATGTCATGAATACAAGACAACCCTAAGGTGTTTTTTCTCAACATGCACCTTTTTAGCCCAAATTGGGAAAATAGGTGTATGGTGAGGAGTAAAATAGTAGAACACACAATTTCAAACTAAAATCACTCTAAAAGTGTCAAGAATAAGGGTATGGTGAGCAATTTTCTAAGTTGGGTAAAACTGGTTTAAAAATTGAGAGATTGTCATTTTGTGAAATCAATTGTAAGAAAATGACATAGAATTTGAGGAATGTGAAAGAGATTTTTCTCAAAAATGAAATTTTCTTCAGCCCCATAGGCTTATTTGTAATTAATGACACCCATATAGTAGACTTCGACACACATTTTTCTAAGTCCAATTTTGTACATTTACAGTATGTTCTTGACAAAAGAATTCAATAACTTGATTCACTAGTTTAAAATTTTCACTAAGAGAACTATGATAAAGAAAATAATAACATTCTAGAACTATTATAAATAAAATAATGAAAATAAACCAAGGTTTTCATCCATCAATTTTCACACATATATGTTAAAGAATTGAAGTGAAAGTTTAGATATTTGTGAACCTAACACATGATTTATCATTTTTTCTGCTATGTAGAGGTTAAAACAATTCAGCCATTGCAAATATCACTTATTCATCACCATCATAATCCTTTAAGTGCAGTGATAGACCATCTAGATCGAAGTTAGGGTCATGGTGTACATTTTTCACTATTCCTAATTAGCAGAACCAACATCCATTCCTAATTAGCAAGTTCAATTGCAAATCAGCCCAACTCTCTTTTTGATGCAAGAGAAGCAAGTTCAATTGCCAAAGAAAATGAAGTCAGGTCTAATACGATAGTTAAGGTCTACAAATAAAAATTTTCCTCATTAGAATTACAAGAAGATATACACTGAAGAAGACAAATTCCTTCCTAAAAAATAAGACTTTAAGGCAGAGTTATCCCTGTCCAAAAAGATGTTGGATATGAAGTTCTCAGAGCAAGCAAAAATATTTCCAGCTTGACTTTCACTAACTGTAACCTTAAATTTAAGGCATATGAATCCTAAATGACATTAGAAATCAAGAATACAATTTCACAACACAATCATTTTAGAAAGATAGAAAACTAGAGTTTCAAATAATCAATCTAATATGCTAGAGAAATTTCAAATCCTATCATCAATCTAATATGCTAGAGCAATTTCAAATCCTAATGTGATAGGTTAACAACATTTACTTGAATGGCTAGCAAGAAAATAATACACATGGTTCATTTTTCCTTTTAACTTTTTGTTGGTTTCCCAATATCATAAATTTTGATAATAAGATTTTAAATTGTAGTTTCTACTTAACAAAAGAATAGAAGATAAATTATTTATAATGAATACCAAATATTTCTAAATACAAAATATTTTTAGTCAATATAAATTATTTCTAAATATTGTTCAAATAGATACACAAGTTGGATGTTATTTATTCCAGATACATATATTCTATCTTTCTCCTATATTGAGTTCAATTACAAGCTCTCACCTTTATCTCTTCGCATGCATCTAAAATATTTGAGATAGAGCTAGTATCCTTTGCATGGATATCCATCATACCTGAAAAAACTATATTAGGATTGACATGTTATAGTTGATGTAGGAGAATGCTATAATTAGGATTGGTATCACGATATGATGGGAAAACGGTAATGAATATTTCATGTTGAAGTTCATTTAATGTAGCCTAGACAACAATGTTACACCAGCTTTAGTGACCACAAAGCAATAAAATGTTAAAAAAAAAAAACATTTTATAGGAAAAAAGGAATCCAAACCGTGCATTTTACCTTTGGCTCGGGTGACTAAAATTAATAATATTTATATACAATGATTTATATTATACCCAGGTAATGCCTGCACAACACTCCCATGCCCAATCTCTGCCAAATGGAACAATACCTCCACCTAATCAACCAACATCCATTCCTGATTAGAAGAACCAAATGGAAGTAAACCTCCATATGGACCTTCAATGGGTGCCTACAAAAAAATGAATTTTTTTGTTACAAAAATAAATGGACAGATATAATAATAATAAAAAGAGACAAATTACTAGCGGTTCACCAGGGAAAATTTTAAGAATCTTCATGGTATATAGGAAAAATGGAAGGTGATTTTTC
>APFE030228422.1:115399-132309 GCA_000404065.3 Pinus taeda
ATTAATTTACCATACCTCTTTTACAAATATGGTATTTGGCCCATAGGATTCACTTAAATAAAACCTCTTTCTTGAGCCTTCATAATAGAACAAGGTTTATGGACTAAATATAAAAAGAGGTTTTATTTATTTACCATGCGTCTAGTTTATTTATATTTTTATTTATTTACCATACATTTTGAGTAAGTATAAAAATACGTTTTATTTATTTACCATACTTCCACTTTACTTATATTTTTATTTGTTTACACCCTTGCATGTGTATAAGGTGACTTATGGAGTAAATGTAAAAAAAGTTTTATTTATTTACCATACTTCTCATTTATTTATATTTTTATTAATTTACCATACCACTACTATTCACTTAAATAAAACCTATTCTTGACACCCTATTTGTATATTCTCTTTTATGAGTTCATGAAAGTCTTAAGATTAAATCTAATTGAGTAACTTGGGGTTACTAATTGGTATTTCAACTAGTGGTTACTACCATCCTCCATCAAAGAAACTAGGGAAGATAGGGGAAATCCAATAGGGTATGGAAAGGTACTTGTTTGAATTGAACAATAATGGTTTAGTTTGAATTGGACGAGTCATCACACCAAATATAGTTGTATGATTAATTAGGCTGGAAAAGCCAATTTAAGGGTATTATTGTCCCTCGAAACTGCAATTTGAAATCCTCCATATCTCATTAGCTTCATCCTCAAATTTTTCCTCCTATTCATTTCATTGAGTAGTTTTCACCATGCTGACATGAAAGTCTTGGTCTCATCTCAATGCTTGTAACATCAACTCTATATTTATGTCATGTCTTTAATAAGTTTCATGGAACCTTTCAAGTGGGTCAAAAATTATTTCAATCTATCACTATGTAGCTTCTTGTTGCCATCATTTTGTTAGAGTGCCCTACACAATGATGTCCAATAATTGTGAGGGATGGAAGCCTAAACATGCCTTAAATGGTACTTAGCTTGTTAATAGAATTGTGAATGGCTTTGATGTAGCCCTATTAAGTCTCTAGGTGTTGAATTTATCTTCTAAGAAATTGCACTACCCTCTAATCCTCCACTTCCATCTATTAATATGTCTTAGAGTAAAATACCCATTTTCACATTAACATCAATGGATAACCATGTTTCTTTCAGAAAATAACAAAAGAATACATCTCCCTTGTTTAATATTTTGAATGCTAGAAATTTGAAAATTACAAAAACATGCTTGACAAACAGAAATGCAATTTGTTATAGAGATAATGTCTTCCTACATAAATTGGCATCTTCTTCAAACCTTGAAACCATTACCAATATGTGGATAGTTATTTCCAGGTGACTAGTAGACCCTCCTAGGAAGTCCATTGAAACAAACTTCCACTATTTGGTTGGCATTTACCATAGTGTGAAAAGGCATCTCTTCCTACTAGTTGACTTCAATATTTTACGAAGTGAGCATACCTAACAAGTGTTTCTGATAATAATAATTATAATCTCATTTAAGGTCACATCCTAGCCAGATAATAGGCTATTTTTGTGCAGTTAGGAAGGCCACCCACTGTCACCACAATAGCTCTTCCTCACACTTCTGGTGCGCTCTTCTTCAACTCAATGGGGGCTTCCCTAAAGATAAAATTTCTAAGGTTATGGAGTGGAGGAACACATTGATTTTTGAAGAGTACACCTTAAAAAAATGTATTATCATAGTATAATGGATTATTGACTGGTGTGATAATACAAAGTGTTGTAAAACCCCATGACTAGTGCCCACTAAATCTTAGGTGAAATACAGTCAAGGAAGATAATCTAAAGAGGTTTGTTTTGTGAATATTAAGGAAAGGTTTGCAAATAACATGCCGTGATCAACCTTAATAGCTATGGAAATAAATATATAAATGATTCTTGGAGAGATCTTTTAGTGATATTCTTCAACAAGTTGATGAAGGGTGCTACAATGATATATTAATTGCAACTTGTTTGATGGTGAAAAATTAATATATGCATAGCCATAAAAACAAAAATGAAGTAATAAGGAAAATCTCCATACATTAATCCTATCTAAATGATAGATGTTCGGGCCTTCACAACACATTTTTTGAAAGAGATCCGTACAATCATCCAACAAATAAAATGATATCTCCAATCTTCCATTAAAATTTATAAATTTATGTACAATGAAACCCAATAGGAGAGCTCCTCAATTCCCAACCCTTACAAAAGAGGGAGAAAGCAAACCCTTAATAGGTTTGAGATCAACTCCTCTTACAATAAAAAAGTAATTGTTTACCTAGATGCATTACTTCTCCAAGGAATACAATAAAATATTACATTTCTATCCTCCTCAACAGAGTCTTTTACTAGAATTAGAAGTGAGTTGTTAGGATACACTCTCCTCTCCTAGAAGAATTAAGAAGATAATTATCCTTCAAAAGGTGCAGTTCAAAATTGAGTCTAGAACCCTAACGAAATAGGAAGTGTACTAATCCCTCATTGCATTCTTCGTTTAAATGAAAAATAAAAATTCATCATCTCATGTGATGCAATTTTCCAGGTTTCCAATGATGGTTGTGAGAATGTCGAGTGGTGGCCATGGGTTTTACACCATTAATTCAGAATTGAGTAGTCATTGTCTATAAAAGGATTAGTCCTTATCTATTATTAATCCCTTTGGAAACTAAAACAATAAGCATCTTTGTGGCTAAGCTCTTGTATACCATATAATGACATTTGATGGGGTTGGAATAATCAAAGTAACTAAATTTTCTTGTGATGACCTCTGTTAAATTTGAGTTATAATTAGTAGTGACCACTAGGGAAACTGATGTTGTCGACCAATGGGTAGTTGGTGGGGGAGCTTGGCATCTGAATGTAGCTTATAAGGCATGAAAATTCCCTACATTGAAATGGCTAACTTTCAATTGATTGAGCTACTACGATTTTTGTGATTGGGCATTTTTGTGCTACCACAAATGCTATGTTACTTACTGTTCCTAAGTACACAAAAAAGTTAGCAACCCAATCAATTGAAAGCTAGCCATTTCCTATTTGAGTTTGTTAGAGAAGCAATCACAAATACATTTTGGAGACTATGTACCAAAAATAACACTATCCAGTTTTTCAAAGTAACCTACTGCCACTACAAAATTAATTTTAGACTACAAGAGGTGCCTAAGGATTCTAATTTTATTACTACTAATCAAAGTATTGAATAATTAGGGTTTAAGGTGGAAGATCAGATTGCTAGGGTTTTTAGGATATCTTCCATTATTGATTTCAAAGGGAAGATCCCCAAAAACACACAATGAACTACAAGATAAATTTGGATAGTAAATCCTAACATAAAGTAATAAAGGATTTATAAACTAAAAATGTGATGAAGGATATAAGAGTAATAACCCAATATTTTTTAGGGATACTTTAAGCGAAATGGAGTGAATTTAGGTTCAAATACTAGGCCATACCCACTCATGTTCCCTAGAGTTTTAACCTCGGTGTCTTTAATTATTCAAATATGGGACAAGGAAGTTAAATACACTCAAGTCATGTCAAAATAGTTTAATGGAGGCTTGTTGAAGAGTGACAATGAGATAAAAAATAACAGATACACATGAGTTAATATTTAATAAAAATCACCGAGAAACATATCTAGGATTAATAAATAACTTCCACTTAGATGATCATGCATTAATTCAAAGTGTTGTCAATTTCATCCATTAATAGAGGACAATACACATCAACAAAAAGCCTCCAAGAGGTCACTCTACTTATTTTTCCATTGCCAAATCAAGAAGCAAGAAAAACATTCAAAAATGAGAAGAAGTACACCTGTATTTATAGAGGAGATGCTCAACTTCATTTACATTAAAAAAAAAATTAAGTTTGAGACACCCTAATATAGCATATTGAGTGGGAGAGGGATGGTGAAGCATTAATTATTTTGAATTCACACAAAATGAGCGGCATTCATGCCACATGGTTAAATATCAATGGCCATAAGCTTTCAAAAGTCACCTCATTCTAAAGGAGAGTAATAAGGGGGTTTTGGCAAAGTATACATCCTCCAAAGACCCTCCAAATATGTTTTTACTCCACCAAATTAGGAAACACAATCTCCGTGTTTGGGAAAGTGGGATTTAAGATGCATGCTCAAGTATCAATGTCATCATCCAAGTGCAAAGGTATGATTCCAAAGTTAATTTTCCAAACTTCGAAGGCTTAAAAAATGTGTAATGCATTTACCGAAATGATCCTCCAACTCAACATGAAAACTATTTAACCCTTTTCTCCAAAAGTGAGCACAAAAATTCTCCAATTGTGTAATACCCTATCTGTAATGGGCCTCAAAATGGCTTGCTCTCCAATGAAAAAAAACCCTCTACATCTTGATAACAATCTTTAAAGCATGGTTTGGTTATTCATATATCTTCTCGAATGGTTTTAGGGCATAAAAAAAAGTCAGGCTAAATAACCATTATTTTAATGATCAAGATGCATAGAGTTTGAATCATCAAAACTATGTGTTGGATAGCTCAACCCTTCTACAAATAAGTATCAACTTATCAAAAATGAGGTTAGCTCATTATACCTTATTCCAACTTTTCAATGGTTTATCTATATATATATGGCCAACACGTATTTCCTTGATCTATTTGTTTTCTAGGTTGAGATTTTATTAATACTATCAAAGCACTCCAAAACTAAAAATCACCTAGTCAACCTTGATTTATTTTAAACATGACTAATCCTATCCCATAATGGTTTGTGCCTTGAAATGTTGTCCTTATTAAAAATAGATATATCATCAAATTTTCAAAGAGGAAAACTCATTAGGTCTGTTGAAAAGTAAAATGATGTTGTTTGGGTTACTTAAATAGATAAATCAAGACATACTAGGTTACAAGAATATTATTTTGAATTCATCTATGATACATCCATCCATTTCCATATCTTTAGAAAAATTTTGAAATCCATTGTAACATCAAAAGAAAAACTTTTCCCACTTTAACTTAATGGTAAGCAATGAAACATTTCATGGCATGTTCTTGCACCAGCTTCTGATATTACCAGTTTCTCAATGCTCAAAGCTAAAATAGACATAACCACATCATCAAATCATAGCCATTGGTTTTTTTATATTAATTGTATAATTCTGATTTAAGGGTCATTCCCATGGTGAATTACGATAATATTCATCTCTCCAACCCTATGATGACTAAGCTACAAATGTATGGTGAGTTAGAAAAATCTTGGGACTAAAAAGCACAACCTTATGTGGTTTGATGCTGCCTATACTTCCAGATATAGAACATATTTCATTGTGACACGAATTCATAACCATATTAGGAAATTCTAAGCCTTTGTTTGTTTGGGCCTTCCCCGCGAATTGGGAGGATGGATAGAGCTAAAGTTTTTTATGATAGCATCAAATTTTTTTTAGACATATCACACAATTTTAGAGTCTCTTGGCTGCAACATTTTCATGGTATTTTTTGTCAAATATGATGCATTTCTAGTCAAACTTGCAAATGAAATGCTTCGTGTGTTATTGACACTCCTTTATCCTCATTTTATGAATATGAACTTGAATAGCACCTATATTTTGGAATTGTAGGCGTATCCAATCATGCCATATTTTGAAAACAAATCTGGACACTTTCCACGACTTCTTGCTTCTCAGAAGAATCATGTGTTAATATAGTTGTTACAGTCAAATCCATGGTCTAGTGTATTAATATGAAAACTTCATTTGTATAATGCTTCTTTACTTAGGTATAAATGCATGCAATATAGGAAATTATCCCAGTTTAAGTGTTTGTATGCTCTCTTTGTTATCTCTTCATATTTCAATTAATTCCTTTTTCATAAAAAGAGATGCCTTCAAAACTCTATCCCATCTCATTTCTAATTGGATACGAATTTGAGTGAATGTTTTTAGTAGCTTACTAGTAATAAAAAATATCATAAAATACTAGAGGTAAATTAACCCACACATCACCATCCAGGTGAAATTTATGAATTCTCCAAGTTTGTTGTTAGTTATGTACTCATTTTTTAGGCTCAAAACACTACAAAAATTTGGGCTCCTTCAAAGATATGACAATCTAAAATTTCCTTAGAGATAGCCATGACACCATTTTATGTCTTGGTTTCCTTTACTTGTGGAATACAAGACAATGGGCTCCTCATTACACCCATTTTCAACATTTGAGCCATTTATTCCCAGTCTATTAAGTGCAAGTTTTCAATAGTGCTTTTCATGATAATGGAGATAACAACATTATCACTAACCTAAACTAAACTTCAAATTTCACATAGGTCAAAAATAATGGTACCCTTTTCAACGTCTTCACCCTCATTTTCATACAAGGTTTGATCGTTAAATTTTTTTAATCCATTAAAAAATAATGCATATGACTCGTCATTTCCTTTTCCAAAGAATGAATCCAATTTAGGGTGTTTGTTAGGGTTATCAACCTAACTCTTCTTCTACCCTCTCTAATAATGCCAATAGTTCATTTTTTGGATTTCTTGCAATTCTTACAATTGAAGCTCTAAGAGAAGGTGTACCCTCCAAATTGCAAGAATGACTAAACCAACCTCTCTCTTCTTATCCCAAGTAACACATAACTAATATCATCATGATGTATTCATGTATTTCCTTGAATTCTGAAATATGGCTCATGAACACCACATCGAGCATTCATCCCCAAACTTATCCACTTGAGGTTTGACACACTTAGGCCAACAGTAGTTACCCAATAGTTTGGGGGTAACCAAAACTTTGTTCCAAGTAGGAAGATGGAAAAATTGATAGATATGGTTCAACATTGGCTCTTAAGAACAATTAGTCTTGATAAAGTAGACTGCTAAAACACAAACAATGGAGAAGGAAAACTTGTCTATATAACCTATATGCAAATTCACATAGCTATATCATGTGCCTTTATGAACAAAATTGTGGCATGAATTCTGCATTATTGAAAAATTACAGCTATATATCAAAGAACCTAAAAAACTTATGGAGAAAATCAAGTTAGAAGCACATGTTCCCTTAAAAAATGTAAAATCTATTTTAACTTATTTTTATTGCTTATTAAAGTTTTTATTAAGACCTCAAGAAGAAAATATTTCACTAATCAAATAAGCAATTTCAAAATTACTCACACAACTTAAACATTAAAAAAAAAAAAGAGGAGAAGCCATACCTAAATTTTTTTATAAATGCTAAAATGAACCTTGGTATTGTTGTGCCATACTGCTACACAAGAAAATAGTTGTTCTTCTTCTTGATTTTTCCATAATAGCACTGTGTACAGTTGTCATCCTCTTTGAATCATGCTACAAAAACTAAAACCCTACTTATATCCCTCAATAGGTAGGAAAAACATTGAAACAAAGAGATATTTAACATGAAAAAACATTGAAGCAAAGAGATATTTAACATGATTGAATGAAAATGGAAGAAACATAATACCCATTCAAGTGGTGCTATGTTATACCTCATCACTTAACTAACCTTGATTAACTACATTTTCATGTAGCATAATTTCTTAACATCCATTGTGAAGGGAAATAGATATTGTGTATTTGCTTTCCTCAAAAATTAATGCTTAGAAATCATATTTAGTTAACAACATATGGATTAATACAAAGAAAACATGCCAATGGATTTTAGAACCAAATGCTAAATTCTATAACGCTAGCCAAACTCCCTCATTTACTTAAGATTAAACCCTATCCAAATGTTGTAAGAATCAAAGACCCCAAACCTCTCTAACCTACTATGAGTTGAGCAATAAAATATGCCCAGTACAAGGATAGGTGGCATAACGATCCCTCATTGAAATTATTTGACACCACATCTTGACCAAATTGGTTTCTTGTGGCTGCTACTCATTCTTGTATATTGTGATCTATGATTTTTCCTTTTTTGTTTGACTATATCCTATGAAACCTACCCTACTTTAGGGTACATAATCATCTCTATGATGTTTTACACCTACTCTAATTTGCCTTACAATAATTTATCTAACTTACTTAACTTATTTAAACTAAATCATAACAAAAACATGTTCTATTTTACAAACTTAAATATCAAATACATTTTTATAATTAAATAAATAAGAAAAAAAACAAATTAAAAAATCAATATATAAATAAACAATAAACAAATAATTTGTAATCAAGTTATATCCTTGAAAATGAATGAATCACAATATTACTAACCTATAATATAGTTGACTTGAAAAAGCCTGGAAGTTGTATATTACAAGGAGGGGTGTTTCATCATAAGTGGCATAATCTAAAGTAATTTAGAGAACTCAATTCGCTGGAGGGATCTAGAGTAATGGGTATTCTAAAATATGCAAGAATCATGGGCATCCTCCTCAGCATTGCCCCATTTTGTAGACGTTAGCCAAACACTAGCAACCTAGCCTCTAACACTGATGGCGAAGGGAATCATGAGCATCTGAATCAACATTGCTCCATTTTGCACACGTTAGTGAGACGCTAGAATCCTAGCCTCTAACACTACCTTTGATGGTGAAGGGAATCATGGGCATCATCCTCAACATTTCTCCATTTTTTGGATGCTAGCCAGATGCTAGAACCCTAGCCTCTAACACTGCCTCTGATGGTGAAGGGAATCGTGGGCATCCTCCTCGACATTTCCCCATTTTTCAAATGCTATCCAGACGCTGGAACCCTATCCTATAACATTTTAAGTACGAAAAAAGCTTGATATATATATTATATTGGTAATAGATATACATGTTGCATATTTTTCAGATGCCACTTTGGGTGAAAAAGAAACAAAATACAGAGCCCATGATATCAATAGTTTATTGTGACTTTGAAGAAACGAGAGTCAAAAACATCAAGTAAAAAATAGATAACATAATATGCATGATATAGTTGTATGTTGATATGACAGAAAGGAGCATATATCAGCAACAAAAGTCTATGGAGTAGACAAAAACATCAGTTGCAGTTGTATTATTAAGCAACCATCCTATTGAAAAGAGATAGTCCCCTCTCTAGAGAAAACCTATAGCAACTGAAGGACCTGTAGCATGTGAAACCAATCCAGTACCCTAGACCATATCTTCCACAGAGTCATCTTCATTCCTTCTATAAGCATTTTGAAAGTGATTTACAGTAACATCACTTATTTCTTCTTGCATGTAGATTGTTCGTCCTTCTATGTCAGATAGTCTCCATATGAAATTTATATTCTGACGAAACTTTACGAATCTGTGGAAGAATTTAGTGTTTCGGTCTCCCCATTTAACCAGAGAGCTCTGCTCTTTAATCTCCATGTTGCTTCTTCTGTCATTAGAATTTCCTTCTTTCTATGTTTTTGAATGTTGACTTGGATATGTTCTCGAAAGAAATGTGCAGACATGGAGAGCTGAAGATAGTCTAGTTGCTCTTGGATGTTTACAAGTTCTTTTCTGTTGTCTCTAATTTTCTTTTTCTGCCATAATTTTACTGATTCCCCAAGGGAATTGAGTTTTTCCAATACACTGTTCATAGGAATCAAAGACCCCAAACCTCTCTAACCTATTATGAGTTGAGCAACAAAATATGCCCAGTATAAGGATAGGTGGCATAACGATCCCTCATTGAAATTATTGGACACCACATCTCGACCAAATTGGTTTCTTGTGGCTGCTACTGATTCTTGTATATTGTGATCTATGATTTTTCCTTTTTTGTTTGACTATATCCTATGAAACCTACCCTACTTTAGGGTACATAGTCATCTCTAGGATGTTTTACACCTACTCTAATTTGCCTTACAATAATTTATCTAACTTACTTAACTTATTTAAACTAAATCATAACAAAAACATGTTCTATTTTACAAACTTAAATATCAAATACATTTTTATAATTAAATAAATAAGAAAAAAAACAAATTAAAAAATCAATATATAAATAAACAATAAACAAATAATTTGTAATCAAGTTATATCCTTGAAAATGAATGAATCACAATATTACTAACCTATAATATAGTTGACTTGAAAAAGCCTAGAAGTTGTATATTACAAGGAGGGGTGTTTCATCATAAGTGACATAATCTAAAGTAATTTAGAGAACTCAATTCGCTGGAGGGATCTAGAGTAATGGGTATTCTAAAATATGCAAGAATCATGGGCATCCTCCTCAACATTGCCCCATTTTGTAGACGTTAGCCAAACACTAGCAACCTAGCCTCTAACGCTTATGGCGAAGGGAATCATGAGCATCTGAATCAACATTGCTCCATTTTGCACACGTTAGTGAGACGCTAGAATCCTAGCCTCTAACACTACCTTTGATGGTGAAGGGAATCATGGGCATCATCCTCAACATTGCTCCATTTTTTGGATGCTAGCCAGATGCTAGAACCCTAGCCTCTAACACTGCCTCTGATGGTGAAGGGAATCGTGGGCATCCTCCTCGACATTTCCCCATTTTTCAAATGCTATCCAGACGCTGGAACCCTATCATATAACATTTTAAGTACGAAAAAAGCTTGATATATATATTATATTGGTAATAGATATACATGTTGCATATTTTTCAGATGCCACTTTGGGTGAAAAAGAAACAAAATATAGAGCCCATGATATCAATAGTTTAATGTGACTTTGAAGAAATGAGAGTCAAAAACATCAAGTAAAAAATAGATAACATAATATGCATGATACAGTTCTATGTTGATATGACAAAAAGGAGCATATATCAGCAACAAAAGTCTATGGAGTAGACAAAAACATCAGTTGCAGCTGTATTATTAAGCAACCATCCTATTGAAAAGAGATAGTCCCCTCTCTAGAGAAAACCTATAGCAACCGAAGGACCTGTAGCATGTGAAACCAATCCAGAGAAGATTTTTTTTTTATAAAAAATAATAAAACTTGGTCAACAGAGGTATGAAAAAAGGAAAAGACTTTTGTTTTGTAATGACACCATCTAACGAGGAGGCTTAGGAAAGCCCCTTGTAGAGGATGCTGTTTTTTCCCAATGGCCAGGCATACAACTTCAAAATTTCAAAAAGAAAATCATTTATGCATCCCTGCAAAACTAACACAACAATTTTACTAATAGTTTGTCAACTTTTTTAGGGAACTTTGCTGAGTGTTCATTCTCCCAAGGAGAAGTCATGGTAAAATTGTAAATTATCAACCTATATAACAGTACTTTACACCAAAAAACTTTGAGAGGCTTGCATAGAAATGGTTAACTCGGGTTTGCAAGGCTCTCCATGTCGTATATGATTTGCTCCCATGTAATCTCTAGATACTAGTTCTCACTGCTTCCTTGTAATTCTTTTCTTGATAGTCTGTCTGCATCCTTGTTAAAATATCTTTCAATGTGTTGGATTGTGTATCTGTCTTGAGCTTTCCGTAGAAGTTTGATTCTTTCCATCCATCCTTGTAGTCTGGAATTGTTGATGGATGCTCTCCCCAAGACTTGGTCGCTTATGATTTTCGAGTCACAGTATATATGTAGTTCGGGGTTTCCAAGTAAACTGTTGAACATAGGAGACCCCGGAGAGCTACTGTTTCAGCTTCAGTATTGGTACCAACACCACAATTTCAATGCATCCTATATATCAAGTCAGCATTTATTGCAATCCAAAAGCCATAAGCACAATTGTTTCCTTGCGCCATTATGAGGATGTCATTGACAAAGAGATTGTGTGAAATGTTTATATTGTTTCCCAGATTCAGTGGTTTGAAATTACCCTCTATCACCGCTCTTTTGATATGCAGACTTAGGCAATCTATTACTAGGATGAATAATAATGGAGATAAACAGAATCCCTAATGAAGACCTCTTTTGGACTGGAAGAATCTTGTTGGAATACTGTTGATGATGATTGCATAATTTACATTTTCCACACATGCCATGATCCAGTTTATACACCTTGGTTGTATACCGATCTTGCTGAGAATTAGTCTAAGGAATCCCTAATCCAAACAGTCATAAGCTTTACAGAGATCTACCTGCAGAATAGTCGCGGCCATGTTCTTTGTGTGGATAGAGTGCATACTTTCCTGTGCATTTTCCACCGCATCGTGTATGATTCTCCCCAGAAGGAAACCATGTTGTTCAGGGGAAATGTACAGTGAAAGGGTATTGTGCAGTCTCCCCGCAATAGTCTTTGATATAATTTTATATATGACATTGCACAATGAGATGGGTCTGAAGTCTAAGAAGTTATTAGCAAATTTGTTTTCTGGAATCAGGGTGATGTATGTTGAGGACATTTTTTGTTAAATATAGCCCGTATTTCTTGATTCTTCGACCATACCCAACAGATCCATCGTGATAATATCAAAGAAATGAGTAAACAGTCCAATAGTCTATCCATGAGGCTCGGGAATTTTGTCACTTTTAAAAGACTTGAGAACCCCTAGCAGTTCTTCCTCAAAGACTTCCTTTATAAATTCCTCATTTTTCTCCTGATCAAACATGTTGGAATATGGTTCAGTACCCTAGACCTTATCTTCCACAGAGTCATCTTCATTCCTTCTATAAGCATTTTGAAAGTGATTTACAGTAACATCACTTATTTCTTCTTGCGTGTAGATTGTTCGTCCTTCTATGTCAGATAGTCTCCATATGAAATTTATATTCCGACGAAACTTTATGAATCTGTGGAAGAATTTAGTGTTTCGGTCTCCCCATTTAACCAGAGAGCTCTACTCTTTAATCTCCATGTTGCTTCTTCTGTCATTAGAATTTCCTTCTTTCTATGTTTTTGAATGTTGACTTAGATATGTTCTCGAAAGAAATGTGCAGACATGGAGAGCTGAAGATAGTCCAGGTGCTCTTGGATTTTTACAAGTTCTTTTCTGTTGTCTCTAATTTTCTTTTTCTGCCATAATTTTACTGATTCCCCAAGGGAATCGAGTTTTTTCAATACACTATTCATAGGAGAAGAACTCGTAATATTAAAATTTTCCCAAGTGTCATGTACCATCTTATTGAAGTCAGGATCCTGCAGTAATGTTCTTATTTCAACAAGCCCATCCATCTTCTTGGATTTTTAATTATATTGAGATAACACATTTTCTACTCCTCAGGAATATGATCAAGAAGTTCCATGAAATTGTCAGTGGTCGTTCACTCAAACGATACAATTGCATAAACTTGAATCTCAGCATGTAGAAGACAGGTTCAATATCCTTTAACATTCATTTCATAGCCACTTCTTTTTTCTTTCAGAGTTTACTATTATAGGAAATTTGAAACATTAGATTTCACAGCTATCACAGTGAAAATGGTTTCACAGACTTAAGGTTTTAGGTTTTTTTATATTCATGTTTGTTTATTTTGGGAAAATTCTAAAATTAACTTTCACTATCTTACAATAGTTAATTCATATTGTAAATATATTGGTTTAATGTCTGAAACAAAGTGATATATATTAATAAAAAAATTTAATTTAAGAATATAATATTAATAAGGAATTAATAGAAAATTGCATAAACTTAGTTTTTATGAATATAGAACACATTGAATTTTTAGTTCAATTTTGTTGTATGCGTTTATAATAAATTTAAAGTTATCTAAAATAATTTATTAAAAAGATTTAAATTTTCAATGACATTTTCATATTTTATGTTAAATCTTTTTGAAATAACCTCATACACTATTTTTTTGGTGGTTGAAAAAGTCTTACCTCACAATGACATTTTCATTTCTTATCCCTATTTTGAGGATAACAAATCGGAGGATGTGAAATTACATTCCATTATAAAAATAGAATCGAAAGAAAAGTGACAATGTTATTCACAATTAATTTTTGTTATTGAAATGCTTATATCTTTATTTTGTACTTCTTTCTAATTATTTCAAATTTATGGAGGGGAGTACTTCTATTTAGATATACCAGAATTTGTCAATTTTATTATTTGTTACTTAAAGTAATTAAGATTTATTTTTAAGGTAGTTTTAGGTATTGTTAAAGGAAAATTGTTAGATAAAATTTAAATTGACACTTACGACATATATCAAACACATTTATTAATGTGGTTATATTAGTTAATTATGTTTACATAGAAAAAATACTATGTTGAAATGAAGAGAGCTTACAAAAATTTAAAATTAAAGTAAAAAAAATTGTCTTCTGAGCACAAAAAGACACACCTTGAGGATTTAAAATGACCCTAGAGCTTTCATGGTTACTTTCAAGAAGTCAAATTTATTAACAATTTTTCACAACACTATAATTTAAGGATACATGTTTTTCATGTTTTTGTGATTAAGATGAATTTATTAAAGCAAACAAATCAAATGATCTTAGCAATCACTCTAATTTGTCATTTTCATCTCCATTAAGCTAAGTCAAAAACATTAAACACTAATCAAATATGAAATTCTCATCACTTAGGTTTATAATATTAATAATCCCTTAGATTTATTAATATCTTAGGTTTATAATATTAATCCATAATATGTATAGTAATATATTAGGATTTATAATATTAATCTTAACTTTAGTAATTTAATCCTAGTTTTTATAATATTAATCCTAGTGTTAATAGTTTATAATATTAAGCTCTTTTGTTTGTTAATCCATTAATATTATAATATTAACATTCTCTTGGGTTTATAATATTAATAATCTCATGAGTTTATTAATCTTTGGGTTTATAAAATTAATATCTTGGTTTATGATATCAATAATCTATTGGGCCTTTAGGTTTATTTATCCCTTGGGTTCATAATATTAATGCCTTACATTTATAATATTAATAATTATTAGGATTTATCATACTATTCCTTTGATTTTATAATTTAATACTTAGTTTTATAATATTTATAATACCTTGATTTTATTGATGCAATGGATTATAATATTAATCCTTATATTATTATATTTTCAATGTTTATAATATATCTTTTGAGTCTTTATACATTAGTCTTAAATTTTTAATATTAATAATTTCTTAGATTATATATTATTCATATATTACATATTATTATATTTTAATAATAATATTTTTTTATAATAATATATATATAGATAGATATACCATTTATTTCTATAAATTTATAATATAATATAATTATGCATGGGAAAATTTAAACATCAGCCACACTGAAAACCAGGTTCACAGCACACAGATTGCCTTTATGGAGAGAGAAGTCTTATATGATTAGGACAGTTAAATACAATACAACCTTCATTAACCTGGACATTGACGGTAAGTTTTCTCACGTCTCTTGTCCTAGTGTGGCTATATGACAATTTTGTCTTCTGCCTCTCCTTTCTCTTCCCTTAACCGAGAGTACAATGCGCCGGTAATTCTGCCTCTCCTTTCTCTTCCCTTAACCGAGAGTACAATGCGCCGGTAATTCCTATGCGGAGGCTTAATTGTTAGGATTGTTATTGGCAACAAAAATGGGTGGGGCTTGATTTTTCTTCTGTCCATTACAGATTAGACCACCAGGCGAACTAGACCACCACGCCCGGTAGGATTTTGGTATCTAAAATTCATTAATCTAAGAACTTTGGCTCTCACTTACGTTCTTGGGTCCAATGCTATCCCTGCCTCTAATTTTGGCTCTATCTTTGGTAGTCAACTTTGGTCCGTACTCCAACTCTGTTGCTCTACTTCTCCGCTCTGTTAACTAGACAATCATATTTAGCAACCAACGCCGTACTAATCGTACTTCGTTTGAGTGATGCTCAATGCTCTCATATAAGTGATATGGCACTAGTTAATGTGGATCTTTGTATTTTAGTAAAACATTGATTAGTAAATTATCATAATTGAAACTCCTAAAATTTGCTTAAGTTTGCAGATCTTAATGGCCTTCGAATTTCTTTTTTTTCAAAACCTACCCCAGAACATACCATGTGGGTTCAAAAAGTCTGGCACAGTAATACTAAATAAACATGATCCAAAGGAACCAAGAACTTAAATCCACAACAACGTATGCCATTAAATATAAGCCGTAGTCTAACGAGATTGTTTTGTTTTTTTTCTCCCGATAGTTTCCTGTTATATTTTGAAAAAATTCAGCTGGGATTTCTATAAATCTAAATAAAAATTGTTCAATTTCATAAGTTTAGGTGTTTTAATAGTTTTTGGCGTCGCTGAATGTATTTCTACCATCAAAAATATGATTCAAACACTCTCCACAAGATGTTTTGAATTTGTTTTACCCAACCACCTTTAACCATACCAACAATTCCTCGAAATCCATTTTAACAATCAGCGCAATTCCTTAGCCTCCCTAAACTACTACTTCCATTCCCTTATTATGTGCAAACTACCCTGTTACATCAACCATCTAATTGGAGGATGGAATAGATGGGAGTAGATAAAATAACCAATCAATTTCTTGACAATGAGAAGAGTACAGCGTATCATCTCTCTCTGATTCATGACTAACACTAAATAATCTTAACAACATGCATACATATTAATTCAAAAGAATAATACCATAACAATACCACGGAACATATTAATTCAAAAAAGAATACCATGCATAATAATATGCATGCTTCTTGATCTGGAACTTATCAGTTCACAAGAATAATACCGTAGATGCATTGAGAAACCGTCGTTATTCGAACTGAAGTACAAAATTAATGCAGGCAAAATGGCGTGTTTTTATTTCAGTATGGATGTTGATGTGTTTGATTACCAAAATGCGTCAAATTTTGATAGGAGATTATCACTTGGATTTATAATAGGAGAAAAATGGCATCCTTATCACAGAATTCACATCGATTTATAATAGGAGAAACACTTTGAAGGAAAAAATCACTCCATTATTACATTAATGGCGTAACTAGTACTTTATGAATTTTGGTCAGAAATAAACGAGATCTCACCCTCTACAATCCATTTGTGTTCGTAATGAGTTTTTGTTTTTCATGTTTTTTTTGTTAAGTATATA
>APFE030228422.1:138238-162568 GCA_000404065.3 Pinus taeda
TCACTCATATCTAGCAGTAGACCCAATCCCTTTTAGTAATCCTATAAGACCACACCGATCTTTTGTTTTTTTGTTAGCTTAAATTTTTATATTGAAAAATGTATATTGTGCAATGCAATTTATACCATTTTTTTGTTAGCCTAAACTTTTATATTGAAAAATGTATATTCTGCAATGCAATTTATACCATTTTTAAAAATGTATATTCTACTTTCAATGTGCTTGATATCTATGTTAACTTTTATATTGAAAAATGTATATTTTGCAATGCAATGCATTTATACAAATTATAAATTTTCCAAAGTGTCTGATATGTACGCTAGAAGGAGAACTTTTATATTGAAAATATATATATTGTGCAATGCAATTTATACCACTTTTTTGTTAGTCTAAACTTTTATATTGAAAAATGTATATTCTACAATGCAATTTATACCATTTTTAAAAATGTACATTCTACTTTCAATGTGCTTACCATTTTAAAAATGTACATTCTACTTTGAATGTGCTTGATATCTACCCAGAAAGATTTTTCAATGTGCTTAAAAATGTACATTCTACTTTCAATGTGCTTGATATCTACGCTAGAAGGATTTTCAATGTGCTTGGATTTTAAAAGTGTGTGCTTGATATCTACGCTAGAAGGATTTTCAATGTGCTTGGATTTTAAAAGTGTGTGCTTGATATCTACGTTGGAAGGATTGTAAAAGTGTATATTTTGCAATGCATTTATACAACTTATAAATTTTCCAACGTGTCTGATATCTGCGCTAGAAGGAGGGCTTGAACCTCCGACCTTGTGGTTAACAGCCACACGCTCTAACCAAGTGAGCTATTCCAGCCACTACATCGTTATTACCGCTGAAGCTATCCCCAACTCTTTGGCATCATTCCCACCTCTTTGGGCATCATTCCTAACAGAACACGAATATAAAAACTTCCACCTTTGATCCTTTAACCACATCCACATTATTTAATCACTTACCCAGCAAAAAAAATACTGTCACGGTAACCAATTTACAGGTTAGAATGTAAACATGAAAGAGAGGCGTTGGAATTAGAACAAGTGCATGGTATGCGCCTACCGCAAGTTTCGTTGAGGGAGCATATTATGAAATCCAGGTATCCCAATTATCAAAGCGTCCTACATCCTAAACCGTTGGGCTCGCCGTTGAGGCCGTTGCATTTGTAACCATGCAAATGTCACCGTTTTTTTGTCTTGAAAATACTTCTATTTTCTGAAAATTTCGTACTTTAAACAACCGCGAATCAAGTAAACTTACAACCTTAGAAAGGGGTCATTCTGTTTTACAGCTACCTGAACATAAATTACGGCTGCGTTGTTTAGGGAGCGGATGAATTCTACCGCTAAAGTGGTTGAAATCTAGATAAAAATATCTCAAAAAAAATTGTGTAGATGTAGTGTTTGAATCATGTTTTTGATGGAGGAAATAGATTGGCACTATCAAAAATTTCTAAGACACTTAAAATTATGAAATTTGACAGCTTCCACTTGGATTTACAAAATTCCCTGCCAAATTTTTTCAAGATATAACTGAAAGAGCAAAAAAACATATTCATTACAGTAAGAAAAACCCTGCCAAATTTTTTCAAAATATAACTAAAATTTACATCACTCTCAGAGCAAAAAAACATAATCATGAGACTACCGCTAAATTAAGAATTGCTGATATATCGGAGTCTATGTCTATCCGTTTTTGTTTGAACAATTGCTTATTCTGAAGCAACATATGTTTATCCTGTCTATTTTGTACCATGCAGAGTCTTTTATATCTCTTATATAAATAATATTAGACTTTTTCTACCTTGGAAAAAAATTAGAAATTGAAAAAAAATAAAAAATAATTGTTTTCACTTACAGTTATGAACGCAATCATTGTACGAACCTAATTAATTAGCAACTATGACCGATACAAACGGCTTCGTATACCCAACTTTCAAATTTGTCCGGCCAAAATGGTTAAAATCCCTGAAAGGAAAATTCAAAAAATCTCGGAATAGGAATGACTGAATGGAGTTTTTTTACGCGACAAAAGAAAGTTGTTTTACACGACAGAGCGGAAAACTTGTTGAAGCAAATAAAGGAAACGAAGAATATAGAAGGTTATGGCATGCAAATAAAATAATAATCTATTGTCTTTAGGGGTGTTTCAGTTTAGTAGGGAAGATCCGTAATGTTTAAGATTTTGATTCACTGAGAATAAAATAAAATAAACATTTTTTTTTTTCCATTTAATTGTGGATTCTGAATTTTTTCAAAGAGATTTTTTTGTTGAAATACAAAAGATATATTTTCAGATTTAGAGTAAGGAAGAATTTCTCCAGTTTTAATGATTTTTATAATTTTAAGTTTTTTGAAACTTCAGAAGGTATGTAACAATAAAATACAGATTTTTTTTTTTTTTTTTTTTTAAATAGAGATTTATTCTAGTATGATTTGTTCAGTTTTAGGTTTGGATAAATTGAGAGAAAAGTAAGCATTTAAAGCTATCAATCTCTTTTCACTATAAAAGAGGTTTGTACAGCAAGAGAGATTTGATCCTTCTCGATGTTTGGTAGATGGTGACTTAAGATGAGTCTAGGGTGATGTCATAAATTCATTTGAAAAATTATTCAAAACTTATTCAAAATCAAATTAAAAAATAAAATTAAAAGCTTGCAATTTTCTAGCCCACCATTTTTTCTCATCCTGACTGTGCATCTATTGTGTGAGATCAAATATTTTTTCACTATAAAAAATATTTTTTTATGAAGAAAGATATAATCTTTCTACAATTGATAAATGGGAAATTAAAATAAATCTAATATGGTATAATAAATATTTGATTAACTTATAATAATTATACTTAGCAATTTAATTTGTATTAAATAAAAGATACCTATATTAACTCTATTGACTATATATATATATATAATCTCAATGTATTTTAAAAAGCAAAAACTTAATTTAATAAATATTTAAAATTAAATTAATTTTTAATTAAATTAATTTATGAAAATAAAATAAAATGATTTATCATTAAATGTTTTATGATTTTATAATATTTTTTTGAATAAAATTACTGTGAAAAAATAATTTATTAGTTAGTATTTATAAGGAAATAAATTAATGTAACAAAAATATAATTATGTTTTTGCAATACATAAAATTTTGTAAGTAATTGGCTTTATGGATTTAGGACTTCAAGGTTCTCAATGTGTTTGTGCATTTGGAAAGTCTTAATGAAGTTAAGACTACCATTTAATGGGCTTTATGGATTTAGGACTTCTAAGGTTCTCAATGTATTTGTTCATTTGGAAAGTCTTATTGAACTTAAGAATACTACTTAGAGAGTGTAAAATGCTTTCAAAAAATGTGTTTCTTTTTCTACATGCTTAGTGTCAAAAAAATCATTATGGACTAAGTGAATTTTTTTTGGACTTTTAATATCACTCCTATAATATTGTAATTTTTTATAAATATTTTTTTACAAGATAAGTTATTAAGGAAAAAATTTAATTCATTTATAGATTCACATTAGATGGATATTGTTGAGACATGAATCATCCTTGAGTTTGTTAATTGTTTTCCCACAAAGTCATAGTTCCTCATCGATACACATGAGGGCACCAATAATGGTGGGTTTAACGACGTCTAGCTCTATCTTTTAAGAAAGAAGTACAAGATAAAGTATAGACATGGAGGAATTTCATTAGACAAGAAACAAAGGAAATGTAAAAAACATTGTTCTTCTAAAGCATGAAATGGATGCATAAATTCGTTAAAAAAATTGTAGATATTGTTGAGACTCTTGATAGGACTTAGAATGAAGATGAGACTAAAATTAATTCATAGAATGAAACATAAAATAGATCTTTATCTATTATTATTGTTTCTAATACAAGAGTATAACCAATTGTATATAATAATGTGAAGACTTCTAGTGTCCCCGTCATTTTGAACAACAAGCATATTTTGCATAATTTTGGTTTTTCTATTATTTTGCAAAAAAGTGGAAAAGGGGTCATTTTGGTATTTTGTATTATGGTAAAAAGGTTGCAAACAATTCAGCTCAATAATAAAATAAAAAAAATTCTAGAAGTTGTTCAAAGTGAAATTATAAAAGGAGAAAAGGAGCTCATTTAGAGATGAGTTTATCTTATCATTTCGATTGTTGTTATAATGGAGCTCAAGTGAGTTCAAACAAAGGATTTCAAAGGAGATCCTTGCCCTAGTTTTACTGGACTTCATTGCCACCCTAGCTAGTCTCTCAATTCCAGTGGAATCTCCTTACCACCTTGGTTGGATTTTATTTTCCAGATTAATTGTTAATACTCTAGCAGGAGTTCAGAAGCAATTTTTGATTGAAATGAGAAGATTTTTGTAGAGAATGGTTGATTTTTTGAAGAGGGTTGAATTTCAAGTGAGGCCAAGTTAACCCAAAAGGGGCCGAAATTGTCTCTTGGAAAGGTTGAATTTCCAATTGCTCAGGAGGGGTCGAATACATAAAATTCTCTAGGTTTGAGCTACTCAATTTCTGAAGAGGTTGAGTACCCTTTTTGTGGGCCAAAATTTCCTCAAAAATCCTAGGTCAAGTTCTCAAGTGAAGGCCAAAATTACTGAGGTCGAAATGTGCCATTTACAGGGGTCGATTTTGTGAAGGGCCAATTTTCTTCAAGATGTCGACTTTCGTTTTCAATGGTCGAGTTACGTTTCCAATAGTGTTGGGAGAGGGCCGACTTCATTTTCTCTAGGGGGCTGAGTTCATTTTCTAGATTTGCTAAGGAGGCTAACTTTGTACCTTGTAGAGGGTTGAGTTCATTTTCCTTGAAGGCCAAAGGAGTGCAGGGATGAAGGAGGGGAAATTGCATTATTTGTGAATTTGTAATCATTTCTAGGAAGGACAAATTGGTTGGAAAATTCCTAGGTTCCACATTCCAACACTTGTAAGAAGAATTTTCCATTTAGTGTACCTCCTTTAGGGGAGAATTTTGTTTAGTTTATTTATTAGTTGTTGTTAATGTTCCAAATTGTTCTCAAATTTTCTGATCTATTTACTAAAGTTTTTTCTCATAATATTCATCTATGTGTTTGATAGAATTCTTGCATGCCAACTATTTGTTAAATGCCTTCAATGGGAAAAGTTTAAATTTTGAAGAAAATTTGTGCAAAATTTAGTGATGGTGCATCGTAGTGATATCAGAGCATGGCCTTATCCAGTTGTGATATCAACACCTATGAGCACGAAGAGATTATAGAATGTGATATATAGAAGATAGGGGTACAAAAATAGAGGAGAGTTGCAAATTAATCTAGAACCAAATTCTACAGTGCACAAAGAAGATATACTTACTTCATCAAAACAGGTTGATACGATAAGGTAAAATAAGGCAGAGGCAGCATTTTAGAGCCTTCTAAAGGCTCTGAATGATCTGCCTAAAGGGAGAAAAGAGATGGTGGATAAAATGAGGCAACATAACGGGGGAAAGGGCCTCAATGGAGAATCATCCATTAGTGAGGGGAAAGAAACATCTCACAATATTTCCATTACAAACCCTCAAATCCACCCTCACATCTAAACTAGAGTATCACAACCTAGCCACCTTAGAGAATGCCAATGTTACTTCTTATGAGGAATTTGTGTAGAGGGTGGTTGAGCATTTTGCCTGGAAAGATACTAAAATGTACTTATGAGAACTAAGCTAGGTTATGCAGATCGATAACCCAGAGTATTGTATAGTAGAATTCTTTAGGCTATTAGTGATGGTGCCAAACTTATCAGAATCTAGGAGGATCATGCTATTTGTGGGGGGTTTAGAAGAGCCCCTTTGTGGACTTGTGAGATTGTATAGGCCACTTCACTATAGGATGTGGACAAAAGAACCTGATATTTGAAGGACATAATTCCAAAAAATAGAGCTCCTAATAAACTCATCTTTCCTCCCAATGGAAATGATTCAACACCTCCTCAAAAGGAGTGGGCAAGGACAAACCAACTTGATGAGGATACTAGGAGATACCTCAGGAGGAGGAAGCTATGTTTCCCAGAAGCCCTAGGCAGTGAGACACTGATGTACAACAAAAGGGAAAGCATAATATATCAAGGTGTTCTTTGATAGCGAGAGCAAGAAGGATGAAAAAGAGGAACGATAGGAGGAGGTCGGGGAGATGGAAGGTGAGCAGCCCCAGGAAGGTGAAAAGAGCAACACCATTTCCACACTCACAAAGATTCCTTGATATCTTACTTTCAAGATTTAAGGAACTATACAAGGGTAGATGGCAATAGTTTTTGTTGATAATGGGACCTCCCACAATTTTATTGACTCTGACTATGTATCTAAGAGAGGGCTAGTCACCGTGGAGTTCGAGGGGTTCTACATTTCCATATCGAGGAGCTACATTATCACAAATGACAACAACTTAATGTTAGGGGTTCAATGGCTCATCTATATTGGGTGATACATCTGTTGGTGTCCACGTAGGGGTGATTATTTACCTGATTCTGACATTAATCTTATCAATCTGGGTGCGTACCCTTTGAAGGCAATGTGCAAGGCATATGCAGGGGCAAATGCATGATATTTCCCAACCAAGGGTTTGTGGTTTAAGATTCAAAACATAAATGCAAGATTAATCAAATTACAGAACTGTAGAAATAATTATAAATAGCAAAGTATTGTAACAACAACACAAATTATCAAATCACACACACACACACAAAGACGCAGCACCTGATCAGAAGAGAAGGCCTAGCTTTTTGATTAAGGTTGCATTAGCCATGAAAAGAGTTAAAACAGCAAATTGGATGATCTTTTAAATGCAAATTTGCTTTTCTTTCTCTGCTGGTTCTTCTTCCTTTGGAAGAGAATTCGGTTCCTCTTCCTCATCCTCACCTGCCTCTTCTTTTTCGCCCTCATAACCCACCCCTCGCTATGGTAAGGTTTATACCTACAACCGAGATATAAATTCCACCTGCTCCTAGGCCCACTGAGAAAGTGTTATGACGGATTAATCGGTAACAGAAGTTTACAATGCTAAAGGGTGAACCCCCATTCACAGGATCAACTTGTGTTTTATACGCCACGAGGGAGATTAACAATTCTCCCAAAAACATAGCAACTACAAATATAAAGATACACATTGGTTGGAATAGTATCAGCATCAGATGCCTGGGATAATAGGACAGCTCCAAGAATAATTTAGGGCATCTGTTCTCTGAACTGTGCGACCTCTTACTGGTCGGCCATTACCAGATTTGTTGCAATACACCGAGTTGAGGGTGCCTATTCTCATGCTGTGGTCAAACACCTAGTTTAGTTCTACAAATTGGTAAACTCTATACGTTTTACTTCATTAATTAAAATATACCAATAGGACAGTAAAGGGGGAATTTACCTTGTAAGTTTAACATAACAACATGGGTAAATAATTGCAAAAATAGTAAAAATGGGTAATGGAAATAGGAAGAAAGGTGGCTTGATTTGGCACCCAACATCTCCCCCCAACCAGCCTATTGCATGTCCTCATGCAGTCCTCTGCATTTGCAAATCTGGGTTTCATAGACTGTATGTTAGATGAAGTTGGGCAAGATCATACTTCGCATCCATTTCTGTCCCTGGAACTTTAAATCTGTCCGAGAGGACAACTTCCTTCCACCAATCCATCAGAACATCATAGGTTGGAGTATATTCATCAATAGGCAACCAGACAACAGGGAAATGAAACTAGAGCCCCATCCACCGAGACCCACATGTATGGACACATGCCACATATCTGGGCACCCTATTAAGTACACGTGCAAAATTTGGTGCCCCAAAAGGTTCTCTTTCCTGGACAGTTGTTGGTGACATCATCCATCTCCTCTGACAGTAACTAAGGGCCTCTTTCTGAAATGTGGTTAATTGATAGATACAGAGATCAAGACACCACTTTTATGTCCTTAGCATTCTATCTCTGTTTTCCTCAATCCCTAAAAAGGTCATGTGCTTATTGAACACTGTGTCTTCCCTCTCATGCTCCCCTCTTACTATGAATGGCTTGGTAACTTGATTGGATTCAAAAGTGTTACTAGCCTTCCGCCAATGAATCTAGTTAAAAGCGTAAGAGGTGAGG
Organism: Pinus taeda; assembly: GCA_000404065.3. Lineage (NCBI taxonomy): Eukaryota > Viridiplantae > Streptophyta > Pinopsida > Pinales > Pinaceae > Pinus > Pinus taeda. Next base: position 146,352 of record APFE030228422.1, read on the forward strand.
GCCCTCAGATGAATGTCCCCCACATACGGGACCGGGTTGAAATCTTTTCCAGCTGCAATAAGTACCCGTGCAAGTACAATTCACACATCAGATGTTGTGTAGGTACATCGTGACTCCCCAAAATATAGAGGAATTGTACATTGTCCTCCATCTCATAACTAACCTCATTTTTAATACTCTCCATGTAGAATAAAAGGAAAAGTTCATGCAAAAATAAGGAATAACAAGAAGCAGGGGGATGACATGCCATAACCCCTTGCACTAGCTCGAACATCTGCTCCTTGTCGTTCTTCACCTCTGCCGCTTTCTTCTCCAACTGTTCTATCTTGAGCTATTGTTTTGCCTGCCATAACCTCATCACATCCATACGCTCCACATATCCAAAAATTGTGGTGGAGGCCCTTTCCTCAGTCCTTCTGATTTCATTTTTATATTGGGCTGCACTAGACTTCAAGGACTGGATTTCAACTGCTAGGGCATACTCCCATTCTTCAAATAATTGGTCAATCGGGTTTGTCTGAGTGTCGACAGTGGTCATGACTATTTGGTCTATTTGGATTTTTGTGTCAGCTTGGATAGTCTTGGGCCTTATGGCTCTCTGTTTGTGCTTCCTTAATTGTTTCTACATTTTATTCACCTTCGTTTTTAGCTTCCTTACTTCCATTTTGAGCTGCATTGTTTCCTTGAACTGCAACTGGTACTTTTGTTTCATCGAATACCTTCGTTGCTCGCACAGCTCTATCCACTCCTGTTTAACCAATATTTCCTCCACTGGAGGTAGATCCCTTGAAACATTTCCTGCTGTGTTGATTGGGGGATTTCCCTCCCCTGCTTGCTCTTTGTGCTCAACAGCCTCCTCGCCTGATTGTTTTGTCAGCTCAGTCTCAGGACCATTTCCCTTGGTCCCTCCTCTTCGCTAACTGCAATCTCCTCTTCGCGCACACGTTCTACACTTGGCAATGTGCTGGTGAGACATTCTCTTGCTACTGTGTCTGCTGGGATTCCTCCCGGTTCTCTAGCTTCAATACCTTCTCTTCCCCTTTCCTACTCCAGGGCACCAACGACTGAAGCGGCTTCCACTCTATGAGTTTGTGACCCCTATAACAAATTCAGAGCCATCAGGATTACAACATTTTCTTTTTCCCCCTCTCGAGGGGAACGATTCACTATCACTCCTCTTGGAATTGAGGCAAAGAAAGGGGATTGGGGTGCATCTTCTACAATTGGTCCTGAAGTTGGCACTCGTTCTTGTGGTAGAGTGTCAATCTCACGCCATGGCTCTTTTGCTACTTCCTCGACGGGTCCCACAGCTTCCTCAACTCTGGGCCCTTCTTGCCCTCGACCTTCCTCTTCTCTAAATTCCATGGATGAAGTGCTCACGGCCTCCTCCATTATTTCCATGGTGGTAGGGGATCCTTGTGGGGTTCCTTCGGTCACCATATCAACTGCTTCGCCCACGCTGACCTATTGTGCGTCTTCTCCCATGACTGTCGTAGCATCCTCTTGTTCTAATAATTCCAAGGGTGAAGCTTGTTCTTGTGGTATAGCCTCATTCGTGGTATTGGCAAGCGTTTCTGAATCAACCCCTATGTCTGCCATTGTTTCCATATTTTTTGCTTGGTCCTGGGGAGCTACCACATCCCCCAATTCCTCCATCTCCATCTCCACCTCCTCCAGTTTTTCCTGATCAACATAGTCATCTTCGACAAGATCCTCCTCCATGGCTTTATATCCTTCTGTGCTAGTGGCCATAGAAGCTACTACCTATTCCTCTGTGGAGTCCTGAAACACCTCCCATGGAATTGGAATCTATTCAATGGCATGCATTATCAGCAGTCGCACCAATCCATGATGCGTAATGACCGTCTGTACTTGTCGAGCCCCTTGAGCTGAATGCGCCATTAGATGAACACTCCTCAGCAGGAAATAGGACACATTCATGGAGAATGCCTCTGCCTGTGGAAATCACAGATAGGCTAGTATGCGGAGGTGATATCTGAAAACTGTGGAGTATCTCCCCTCACATGTCATATATTTGATGACAAATTCTACTACTTCTCCCCACGGATATGGTAGAAAATTCCTATTGTATCCTCTACCTTTCTGTGCTATTCTCTCCCCAGCTTGAAGGAAAGCCTCAGGGAATTCTAGGAGGGGAGTTATCCTTACAAACCATCGTTCCCCAACCTACGAAACCCCGGTGACTTCCGCAACAATTTCTTCTGTCATAGGAATCACCACTCCACAAACCCGCAAGCCTTCTTCCCCCAAGTTCCGCGTGAATTCCATTGTCACAAATCTTCATCAAATCCCCATTAAACTATCAAAATATACATCCCATCCAGCATTCTGAAAGACCTGCCATACCTCCTGGTTGCTCTGAATTGCTCTTATGCTTTCTGGTTCATGGTGAATCGATTGGCCACCCATCGTTGTGAAGGTGGACACCGCACATCGACTGTAGTCGGTTGATAGGGGAGAGTGACAGGTTTCCAGACCATGACGAGTTGAAATAATGTCATGGCTGATTTGGAAAAAATGGGACAACCAGTACTGGTACATTCGGGAGTAATGGCAGATCTAGTACTGGTATGCTCAGGAGTAATGGTGAATCCAGTACTGGTACATTCAGATATCATGGCAAGTTAGGGTGGTACAGAGGTGTATTTTCAATATTAAATGCAGCGTGTGGGGAGGTGACCAATATGACCTGGCGGTACGAATCTGCATCCCAATGTTTGTTTAAAAATAAGATTACAGTGTACCACCATCATCATATTTGGCTGAGTGGCATTATTTGCACTAAATGATTTTCATGGTATGCCATCATTTATTTTGACCCCCCCCCCCCCCGCAATTTTAATAACAATCATCTTTGGCACGTTTATTTGTCCTTTTTGGAATATTTAATTAAATCCATAAAATGATAGAGACGTACCTACAGACTTACCTAAAAGAGTGACAACACAGTGTGTAGCAGCACTTGAGTGGTAGCACAATGAGTAACAGTAATAGTGAGTAACATCTGCTTTGAAATAGTGGAATAGTGAGTAGCAACAACAGTGAGTAATGGCAGTTGCGGAGTAACAACAGCTACAATGTCACAACAGTTGCGGAGTAACAACAGCTATGGTGTAATGGCAATTGCGGAGTAGCAACAACTACGGTGTAATGGCAGTTACAAAGTAACAACAGCTACAGTGTAACAGCAGTTGTGGAGTAATAGCAGCTACGATGTAATGGAAGTTGTGAAGTAACAACAGCTACGGTGTAAAGGCAGTTGTGGAGTAATAGCAGCTACGGTGTAACAGCAGTTGCGGAGTAATAGTAGCTATGGCGTAACAGCAGTTACGGAGTAACAGCAGCTATGGTGTAACAACAGTTGCGAAGTAACAACCCCGACGGAGTAATAGCAACTACGGTGTAATGGCACGAATGGAGTAATGACAGCTACGGTGTAACGACACTTATGGAGTAATGGTAGCTATGGTGTAACAGTAGTTATGGAGTAACGACAACTACAATGTAACAACAATTATGGAGTAACAATAGCTACGATGTAACAACAGTTATGGAGTAACAACAGCTACGATATAATAGCGGTTATGGAGTAATGGCAGCTACGGTGTAATAGAGGTTATGGAGTAACAGCAGCTACGATGTAATAGTAGTTATGGAGTAACAACAGCTTCAGTGTAATAGCAGTTATGGAGTAACAACAGTTGCGATGTAACAACAATTATGGAGTAACAGTGACTATGGTGTAATAGCATTTGTGGAGTAATAACAACTACAGTGTAACAATAGTTAAAATGACAGTGTCAGTGTTACTTCCTCCTCGCCATATTTCTTCATTGTTCTTGCAAAGATAACAAACAATATATATATATATATTATATATATATAATATATATATATATATATATATATATATTATATATATATATATTATATATATATTATATATATATATATGTTTTTTTTATTTATTTGTTTGTTATTATTTTTATTTTTTTATTTTTTTTTTTAGAGGAGAGTGAGGTTATCTTGTTTTCCAATGACCATTACTCAGGATGAAGCAGAAAGATTTTTAACAAAGGCATCTTTAGAGGTTGGATGGTGATATAATTTAAGCCAGTGACCATTCACCAAGAACGAAGTATGGTTCTCATCTATCGTGCTTAGTCTAACCATTCCATTGTCAAACACTGCCCACTTGATACGGGCCCATCCAGCAAGTGAAGAAATTGCCTTTGAAATCCTTAAATCTGGAGTCATACAATAATTCCCAGTACCCCACTTGAAACACCTTGGTTTTGATGAATTTATCGTGCCATTTCATTCTCTGTTGTTGAACAGTAGTAGTTCTCTAGACAGCCATTGCTCGAATTTCATCCAACTCATTTAGCTATTCCATCTAGTGTTTATGGGTCTCTGATAAATCTAGGCCTACTTCCAGAGCTGTTCTGAGTGTGCTAATATCAAATTCCACCAGAAAAAGGGGGATTTTCCATATACTAATTCATATGGAGAAAACCTTTTTGTATTCCGCCATGTCATTCTATATGCCCAGAGAGCTTTTGGGAGTTTCTGTGCCCAATCCAGGTGATGGCTTGCTACTATCTTTGTCAAGATATTTTCCAATACATTGTTTTTGCTTTTTGCCTATCCATTTGCTTGGGGATGATAGGGGGTTGTCACTCTATACTTGACTCCATATTTCTGCATTAGCTTTTCTATTATATGGAAAGTAAATTCTGATCCACCGTCTCATACAATCTCCCTTGGAGTCTTGTACTTGGCAAAAATTCCTTCAAAAAGGAAGTCTGCCACCACTTGCTTTGTTTCTCTCGTGACCACCTTGGCTTCCACCCATTTAGTTACATAGTCGGTGCAGAATAGGATGTAAGTCTTCTGATGCGAAGGTAGGTTGAAGGGACCAACGAAATCGATGGCCCATTTCTTGAATGGTTCGAGGACTATCTGGGGCTGCAGAGGCATCTCATCTACTTTCCCAAGTTTTCCCATCCATTGACAACTATCACACCTTTTCACATAATTCCAAGCGTCACAGAAGATGGAAGGCTAGTAATACCCCATTTGCAGTACTTTATGTCTTTTTCTTTTGTCTGTAAAGTGTCCCCCATAGGGTCCACCATGTGCAACTTTCAATATCTCGAAAATATCATCTCTTTCTATACAATGTCGAATCTGTTGATCCACTCCCATGTGGAAGAGATACCCTACCATCCATGAGTATCTAGTACTATGGTGAATGATCTTCCTTTCCTCCTTATAAGATAGGTGATGAGGCACTTTACCTGTAACCAAATAGTTAGCAATATTTGTAGACCACGGAGTGTTAGAAGAAACTATAAAAAGATGCTCATCTCGAAAGTCATCTTCAATTGGTGTTTCTTCACCATCACATTCTATCCAAGATAAAAAGTCTGCGACCACATTATCTTTACCTGGTTTATCTACTATGGTGATATCAAAATTCCTGTAATAGTAACAACCACCTTGTAATTCGACCAAGGGTGATAGGTTTGTTCATTAAATACCTGATGGCCGCATGATTAGTATGCACAAAAGTAGGATACCCGGTAATACAATGCCAGAACTTATTGATGGCATAAACAACACCAAGAAATTACTTCTCAGTTACTGTGTAGTTTAATTCAGTAGGAGCCAAATTTTTACTAACACAGTAGATTGTGTAAGGTACTTTGTCTTCTTGCTATCCCAATACTGCACCAAGTGTTGTCTGAGAAGCATTCATATGAATGTGGAATGGTAGTGCCCAATTAGGTCCTCTAAGGATTGGATCACTGCAAACTATCTCTTTAATTCTTGTAAACATTGCATCATAGTCTTTAATCCACACAAATTCTGAATCTTTCGTTAATAACTGAAGTAGAGGGTGTGCTACTTTTGCAAAATTTTCTATAAAACGTATATAATACCCAACACAACCAATGAAACTGCATACCTATGTGACTGTTTTAGGTGTTAGAAAGTGCAGAATTATCTATATCTTTTCCGAATCCATTCTGATTCCTTCAGCTGAGAGTAAATGTCCCAGAACGATTCCTTCTTCCATGATCATCATGTGACAATTCACTGTACTCAAAGAGACGCGTGCTTGTATACACCTCGCAAGAACTTTTTCTAGATTTTCCGATCTCACTCTGAATGAGTCCCCATATGGAGTAAAGTCGTCCATATAGATCTCAACATTGTCATTTATCAAGTTAAATAATATTCCCAAGATTGCCCTCTGGAATGTTGTGGGAGCATTACACAGGCCAAAAGGAAGGACCCGGTATGCAAATGTCCCCCAAGGGCATGCCGCATGTGTCTTGTCCTGGTCCTCAGGAGTAATCTGGATCTGGTTATATCCACTAAACCCATCCAAAAAAGAGAAATACTTCTTACCAGCTATTGTGTCTAACACTTGATTGATAAATGGCAAGGGGAAGTGATCCTTTTGCGTCGCCTTGTTCAATTCTCGATAATCTACACAGATCCACCATTTGCCATTATTTCTGGGGACCATTACCAGTGGTGAGACCCATTGGCTCTCTGAGATTGGGTAGATGAAGTGCACATCTAGTAACTTCTGAATTTCTTCTTTTACCACATTATTCAACGTTGGGTTCATCCTCGTCGGAGGCTGCCTTATAGGACGACAATCCTCCTTGATGTATATGTGGTGGGTGCATAAGTTAGCCGGGATTCCCTTCATATCTGCATAATCCTAGGCGAAGGCCTCCTTATGTTTTCGTAGAATGTCTATAAGCTGCTCCTTCTGATATTTTGACAAGTTCAGATTAATGTTCAAGGTTTTCCCAAGTTCCAATTCTACTTGTATACTTTTATGGAGTGCATCAGCAGGTGTTTCCTCTAATCCTTCTACTGTTTCCATACCTTCCTGAGTCTCACAGCTCAGGGTGGATTCTAAGATCTGTCGATTTGGTTCTAAAATTGAATGGGGATCATCCATGAAAGAAGTGATCACATCATCTTCTGATCTGACTTTCAATTGTAGGTCCTATCCAATAGTAAGGACAGATCGTAATTCTTCATCTTCCATTCCATCCTCTACTGCAGATACAACCTTCTTATTACCTACTAGTTTTATAGGTGAATTTTGTTTTGACGGTGGATGCAACACTAAATTCTTAGTGTTATGCCCATTAGAAATGACCATATTCCCTGAGCGGCACCCAATATAAGCATCTGCAGTGGCTAGCCATGGCCTTCCAAAAATTAGGGGATGACCGCCCACTGATGACTGTGTATCTAATACCACAAAGTCTATAGGGTATTTCCATGAGTCTACTGAAATTGTCACATCCTCTAGCTTTCCTACAGGTTTAACTGTAGATCTGTGTGCTAATTTAAGGACTGTAGGTGTATTCTTTAGATTACGAAGTCCTAGGATGTGCATGGTTTCAGTAGTGATGACATTGATCGCAGCTCCCATGTCTACTAACACATTTGGAATCTCTACTTCATTAATCTATACTGTCAAGATTGGGTTCCCCAGATCTCCATATTTCACCAACATAGACTTTCCCATCATAAAATATGAAAACTTTCCCATAACATGTATAGTGAGGGGATCTTTAATTTTCTTAGCAGGTTTCTTGGAACAATATTCTCTAAGTGTCTTTCCATAGATTGGCACATCCTTCATGGCTTGTAGTAAGGGAATTTTAACAAATAAATTCTACAACTCTCCTATTAAATTAAATTCAGATTGAGGACCCAGTTTTCTCATGATTAATCTCTTTGGATAAGGTGGTTCTAAATGATGTTGTTTGATAGGAGGCATCTGGGTTCGATCAATTTGGTTTGGCTCTTAATTGACCAACTCTGCCTCCCTACCTTCACTATCAAGTTGTTTAATGATAACTGGAGGAGGTGGGGCATTAAATGTCCGACCTGATCGTAGATTCATTTTTGTATAGCTCTATAGTGGAGATACTATATGAAGGTAGGTTAAGAACATCAGCTTGATGAGCTCCCTTATTGTTAGGGTTAGGGTTAGGCTGCATTGGGAGCTATGGATGGGCTGGTTGGTTACCAGGAGGCACATTGGATGGCAAATGAAGTTGTTGCTAGGGTATCTGTGGAGGCATCTGCAATGGCATTTGCTAAGGAAACTGACCAGGAGTGGATCCTCTCTAGGCTGGAGCCCACAAGGAGATCATATTGGCTTGGGGGTTCCACTGATGCCAAGGTGGGTACTGGTACTACAACCACATGGGAGGATAAGGCATCGTCTGAGGATTCATATTACAATTATTAAAATACTAGGATGGATCCATGTACATACCTTGACTTCCCATCGGAGGTTGGGGTTTCCATAGCTTCCTCGATCCCATGAGATACAGCTACTCTGTGTCCTCCCCCATTCCTTGAAACACTGCTTTCAAGCTTGGTAAGGAAGGGCACGAGCTGGTCGCATGGTTGAGCTCACAGATCACACATTCCTCTAGGGCATTTAGTGGATGTTCCCTCTACAGATGTTTCTTCCTGCATTTTGGACAAAATACTGCCATCATCCTGTCCAGCTCTAGTTTCTTTTGTTTTACTTGCAGGGTGTCCATCTATGCTGACAAGGTGCTCTTCTCAGGTTATCTAGAAAATTCCCAATTTCTGCTTTTGTAACACCCTCGCCAGACCCCTTTACTGAACGGACCCCCTAATTATTTCTCGCAAGTCCCCTGGAGCACTGAATACATAATTTGCAGATGTCTTCAAACTTCTCCTTAGAAATGTCTCCCTTCCCCACAATGTTCAGTAGTTCCATCGAGTCTTCTCGAAGGGACTGAAGGAGGATAATCTTTAATATTTCCTTATCCAGGTCAGAGTGTCCTAACCTCTTTAAGGTGTAGTTGAACCTCTCCACACAATCTTCCAAGCTTTCATCTTCTTTCTGGGCAAACTTTAAGAGTTCCTCCTTAATGTTCTGGGATTTCCAGTAATCCTAGTATTTGTCCAAGAAATCCGTCTGCATATCTTCCCAAGTAGAAATGGACTTTGCTCCAAGGCCCATGAACTAGTGCAGAACCGTCCCTTTTAGAGTGGAAGGGAAAATATTCAACTTCTGGGCATCCGTTATGTAGTCATAACCCTGTCATACTACATCAAACTCAAATAGAAATGTGTTGGGGTCTTCAGAGATAAACCCATGGAAAATTAATAAAATTGCCAATGGAATAGGCTTTGTAGGAGCACCAGTTCCCCGATCTCCAATAGGGAAATTGATGGTTGAGTCGTTAGGATCCATGAATATTTTCCAATAATCACTGGGGATCTCATTAGGCTTTGCAGAGGGTGGCTGAGGATTTTTTATTACCGGGATTCGAGCTGCATTAGTAGCACTTCCCTAGTCTCTTGGTGATGTAAATATCTTCTCAGCTCTTTCTCCTGTGGCCTGATGGCTTAATCCTTCAGTTGTAACTCCCTTTCCTTTACCAGAATGGTCCAATTCTACTGATGCTCTACTTGCAACTTCCGCTTCTGCTAGCACCATCTCAAGATTTTCTGACTTAGGTCCAATGCTAGATGCTTCTTCCACGGTCAAAGGGACCTACTATGTTGAATCACCACAGAATGTTGCAGCTGATACTGGCTGTTCCACTAACTATCCTTTTGACTTCAGCCTTCTTGCTCCTGGTCTCACAGTTATGCAAGAAGATGCTTCAGATTCAGCCTTTGCTATGATCTCTTGTATATAGGCTTTTCTTCGCAGGTCTAGTCTTCCCCTTCTTAGGGCTCTCACTATGCCTCTTTTATTGGGTTCTCTATTCATACAAAAGTTGGATTAATGGGGGGTTTCTATATGAACCTACAATGCTTTGATCGTGGAGTAAGGTGTCAAAAGACTATTCCTTCCCCAGGATGGAGGACTCAAGGAAAAGAAAGGCAGCTATAAAAACCTAGGGTTTCAAGCCTAGAGTAGGGTGTCAAAAGACTCCTCCCTCCCCAGGAACAAGAACCAAAAACAATCAAACACCACAGGAAACCCTAATATTCCATATCTGAGCCGGATAAAAAAGTTTTCCCTCCTCAGGGTAAGACTAGGGTTTCCCCCCCCCCCCCCCCCCAAAAAAAAAGAACACACACAGAGGTTAAGAAAGAAAAATAATTATAGCTCAAGGCCTAGAGTAGGGCATCAGAGGACTCCTCCCTTCCCAGGACAAGAGAATGACCCAAAGTAATCAGAAAAACGAAAATAATGAACAAATAGGAAGAGTACCTATGCTCAGGACTTGAAGCATAGTGAGAGAACTCGTTCTCTCCCCAGGACGAGAGATTCAACCTCTCACTGGTCTGAATCATTGTTTGCACCTTGTTAGCCTCCCTGACAACTGCACCAAAATTTTGGTGTCCAAGTAGGGGTGATTATCTACCTGATCCCGACACTAATCTTATCAATTCGAGTGTGTATCCTTTCAAGGCAATGCACAAGGTATATGCAGGGGCAAACGCATGATCTTTCCCAACCAAGGGTTTGTTGTTTAAGATTCAAAACATAAATGCAAGATTAATAAAATTACAGAACTGCAGAAATAATCATAAGCAACAAAGTATTGTAACAACAGCACAAACTATCAAATCACACACACATACAAAGATGCAGCACCTGATGAGAAGAGTGGGCCCAACTCTCTGATCAGGGTTGCATTAGCCACGAAAAGAGTTAAAAAAACAAAATGGATGATATTTTATTAATCGGTAACATAAGTTTACAATGCTAATGGGTGAACCCCCATTCACAGGATCAACCTACATTTTATACACCACGAGGGAGATTAACAATTCCCCTGAAAACATAGCAACTATAGATACAAAGATACACATTGGTTGTAATGGTATCAGCATCAGATGCCTATGACAGCAGGATGGCTTCAAGAATAGTTTAGGGCATCTGTTCTCCGAGCTGTGTGACCTCCTACTGATCGACTGTTACCAGATTTGTTCCAATACACCAAGTTGAGGGTTCCTATTCTCATGCTGCGGTCAAACACCTAGTTTAGTTCTGGAAATTGGTAAACTCTATATGTTTTACTTAATTAATTAAATTATACCAATAGGACAGTAAGGGGGGAATTTACCTTGTAATTTTAAGATAACAGCATGGGTAAATAAGTGCAAAAATAGCAAAAAGGGGTAATGGAAATAGGCAGAAAGGTGGCCCGATTTGGCACCCAACAACATCATAGATTACCAGTAGATGGAGATAGATTTTATGAGCAATGGAAAGAACATAGTGTCTAGGGGCATGCACACTTACCCACCCAAAATAGTCACATCCAATAAAATGGATGTCATTTTCCGACATGGGGACATCGAGTGGGAAATCAAATGAAGAATATTAGAGAAGAGGTCATCAAATCAACAATATCCAATAGACATAGGAGCTTTATTATAGAAGTACTTTAAGGTTTTTGTGTACATTCCACCAAGGAGCCCACCTGATAGGGGTTTTGATCATATCATTGAGTTAAAGGGGGTTCAAGTAGTTATTACTACTCCCTATAGGAACCCTAGCGCATACAAATATGAGATAGAAAAAACTGTTTGGGAGCTACTTGCACCAGGCCACATATGCCCCACCTCTAGCCCATTTTCCTAATCAACAGTAATATTAAATAAGAAAGATGGGTTTCTCATGATGTGTGTCGATTATAGGGAACTAAACAAGAAGACCATAAAAAATCGAAGCTATTCCTAGAATTAATGAATTGGTGGATGAGTTAAAAGTGGTAAGATATTTCTCCAAAATTTATTTTCATTTAGGCTACCACTTAGAGTCAGAGAGTAGGATATCCCCAAAACCACTTTCAAATGTCTCTATGGCAACTACGAGTTCCTGTTTATGCCTTTTTGGCTGACTATTGCACCAACTATTTTCCAATCTTGTATGAACCATGTGTTCAACAAGCAGTTGCACAAGTATGTGCTTATCTTCTTTGATGACATTCTAGTTTACAACGGGAAATGGGAGGAACACTTCCAACACTTGGAGGAGGTGTTGAGGATACTAGATGAGCAACAATTTTGTGCTAATCTATTCAAGTGCTAGTTTAGCTTGACCGAGATACTCTATTTAGGACATGTGATTGGCGGAGAAGGGGTGCAAGTGCATCAGGACAAGATTCAAGCATCATGGACTAGTCTACACCTAATAATGTGATGATGTTGAGGGAATTCTTGGTTATTTGCACTTATTACAGGTGGTTTGTCAAAGGATTCTCCTAGTTTGTGTCACCACTTACAAATTTGACCAAGAGGGACTCCTTCATATGGTCGATTGCAGCAAAGAAATATTTTACACAACTGAAGGAGGTAATGAGTACATGTCTTGTTTGGGATTTACCTTATTTTTCTCAACCATTTGTGTTGGAGTATGATGCCTTAGATGATGGGATTTGAGCAGTAGTGATGCAAAATGGCTACACTATAGCTTTTGATAGTAGTAAGCTTCGATACTATGAGCATAACTACTCTATTTATGAGAAAGATATTCCCACCATCATGCATGCACTCGCTAAGCTTGGGCCATATTTTGTGGCAAATTAGATAATTGTTAAAAGAGATCACAACAACCTCCATTTTTTTATTATCAAAAGGAGTTAAATGGCTAGTAGTAGAAATCAGTGAGAAAGGTACAAGAATATGATTTTGAGAATGATTATGTCAAAGGGAGAAACAATGTGGTTGTCGATACACTTTCTAGAAGGCTTGCAACATACTGTTCCATTGACACTACCTTGGACTAGAAGTCCCAACTATTGGTGGAGTATTACAAGAACGGGATGGAATGTGAGATATTGGATGGGCAGATATCGAACAAAAGGTATAGTGTCGTACTGGACATCACATATTATAAGGATATGATTTACTTGGCGCTAGAGTCATAATTGAAGGCTAAGGATATATAGGTAATCGATGATTCCCCACTAACAAGGCATATGCGCTACCTTAAAACCTACAAGGTATTCAAAGAGAGGTTCTCTTGGAAGGGATCAAGGAGGATTTGTTCAAGTATGTTCACAATTGTCACATTTCTCAATAGAAATAGGAGGAGTGTACACATCTTGCAGGATTGTTACATCCACCCCCTATTCCAAAGAAGAAGTGGGAGAGTATCTTTATGGACTTCATCACAAGGTTGCATTTAGTATATGGAAGATACTGTGTGGATTTACTGGTGGTCTGACTAACTAAGTATAACCACTTCTTTGTGTTCTTTCTAACATTCTGGCATCCCATCTAGCAGAGTTGTTCTTTAGGGAAATTTTCAGGTTTCATATTCTACCCAAGGCTATAGTTAGCGATCAGGATAGCATATTCATGAGAATATTCTCTTAGGATCTATTTCTCTTAGTATGAAAAGAGCTCACCTCTAGTGTGAGCTATCACCCCTAGATGGATGGACAGACGGAGATAGTGAACAAATGGCTCAAGGGCTACTTGATTAATTATGTATTAGGGAAAAAAGGAGTGTGGGTGAAGTGGTTTCATCTGGGTGAGTATTGTTACAACACTTCATACCACATGTCAATTGGGATGTCTTAATTTTGCGCATTGTACAACTAGATGCATTAACATTTTTTGATATGGTGTTCAGTGACAGTCAGGAGCCAATAGCTAATGAGTGGATCCAAGAGTGTGATTACACTCTCAAAGCAATCGAGGAAAACCTATGCACAACTCAAAATTGACATAAGTTTTATGCAAAATGACATCAGTTCGAGGATAGGTTTGATGTGGGAGACAAATTTTACTTCTGCCTATAGCCATACATGCAATCCTCCATCAAGAATAAGGGTGTATAGAAGGTCAAGCCACAATATTATGGAGCTTATAGGATTATTAGGAGGATAGGACAAGTGCCCTATGTGTTGGAGCTTCTAGAAGGAAGCAAGATACATAATGCTTTCCATGTATTATACCTGAAGAAAGTAGTGGGTTAGCATATCACTACTTCATTTGAGTTGCCTCCCTTGGATGAAGAGGAGAATCTATCACAAATTCCTAAGAAGATATTGGAGATGTAGGAGAAGAAACTGAGAAGTAGGGTTATTAAAGAATATCTTGTGTGGTGGAAGGATTTACCCCCAAAGGATATGACTTGGGAGGGAGAAAAAAATTTATAACATCCAGGATTTAAATTTCTTGAGGGCAAGAAATATTTGTTGAAGAGGACTGTAATGTTCCCATCATTTTGAAAAACAATTTTTTTTGCACAATTTTTCCATTTTTTGTTATTTTGGTAAAAAGGTGGCAAAATGATAATTTTGGTATTTTCTATTCTGGCAAATAGGTGGAAAACATGTCAAGTCAATACTAAAATAAAATAATTTCTAGAAGCTTCTCAAAGTGAAATTATAAAAGGAGAAAGGAGTTCATCTGGAGATCATCATATCTTATTATTTTGTATTGCTACTATAGTGAAGCTTGATGTGTTTAGACTGAGGATTTTAAGGGAGATGCTCACCCTAGTTTTATCGAACTTCATTGCCACCCTAGCTAGTCTCCCAATTTCGGTGGAAATTCCCTACCAACCTAGTTGGATTTTATTTATTGGATTAATTGTTAAAACTCTTTCAAGATTTCAAGAGAAATTTTTTTTTTCAATGACAATATTTTCGCAAATAAGGGTTGAGTTTCTTATAAAGGATGAGGTTTTTTTCTAAATAGGGTCAAATTCCCAATGAGGCTGAGTTCACCCACAGAGCCTAAAATTTTCTCCTCGAAGGAACAAAATTCCAATTACTTAGGAGGGGTTGAGTACATAAAGATATCCGAGGTCGAGTACCCATTTTGTGGGCTGAAATTTCATCAAAATCCCTGGGCTAAGTTCTGAAGTGAAGCCCAAATTTCATGATACTGAATTGTGACATTTTCAAGGGTCAATTTTGTAAAGGGTTGAGTTTTTTCAAGAATCTAAGTTCCTTTTTCAGTGGGTTGAGTTGCATTTCTGGGAGTGTTGGGAGATCGTCGAAATTTCTCATCAAGTTTTGGCAATATTGTTTGAACCGAGAACTTCTCATTATGTAAGGTCATCATTTCTTAAGTTCATGTAGTCTTGCCAACATTTCCTTCTCATAAATAGCTTTGTGTAAATACTTTCCTTTGATTGGATGACTTTTGAAAGCAATGGGTCTTTCTTCTTGCATTAAAACATCACCAATTCCATTTCTTGTTGCATCATATTCCACAATAAAGGTTTTTGTGAAGTATGGCATAGCTAAGACTGTTGCTTGGGACATTGCTTCTCTAATATGTTCAAATACCTTTGTTGCTTCTGGAGTCCATGAAAATGCATCTTTCTTCATAATGTTGTTTTGAGAATGTCTTCAGTCTTCATTCTTATTTGATTGTATCCTAAACGAAGATCCAACTTGATGAACTAAATTGATCCATGCAATTCATCCAATAATTCATCAATGACAGGGATGGGAAATTTATCTTTAATAGTGAACTTGTTGAGCTCACTATAATCTGAACACATGCACCATGAACCATCCTTCTCATGCACCAATACTACTGGAGTAAAGAAAGAATTTTTACTAGGTTTAATTATACTAGCCTCTAGCATTTCTGCAACCATACATTCAATTTCAGCATTTTAGGCATAGGGATATCTGTATGGCCTGATGTTTGGAGGAACACTTCCTGGAATAAAATGAATAGCATGATCATGATCACGAATAGGTGGGAGGCCATTGGGAGTCTCAAATACCTAGAAACTGTTATAAATTTATATATTACAGAGAAATGGAACACATAAAATATTAAAGAAATATAAACATAGAAAATGCATAAAACAAGAGAGACACGGATATACGTAGTTGACCCAGTTTGGGCTACATCCACCTCGAACAACCAGTCCTTCCTTTCTATTATCTAGCAAAATGAAGAGACACAAACTACAGTAGATCCGTTGTAATATCCTCTGTTTTCTCTCACAGTCTCACCTCTCTGTTTCTCGCTCGGAGAATACACATATATTACACAGAATCAATACAATGGCCTCATATGAAGAGAGGGGTTTCCTTCTAGGGCAAAAACCCCTAAACTAAACATAAGATCTACCATCAAATCATCCACCTAATGAACAACCTAGATTGACTAGAAATTACTATACTTTTACAAGGCAATTTTACATCTGATTTTAGCTTTGGGGGTGC
>APFE030228423.1:0-11030 GCA_000404065.3 Pinus taeda
GGCCTTTTGGGGTAAGTCCAAAGCAAATCCATGAGGGTTTAGGCCCAAAGTGGACAATATCATACCATTGTGGAGATATGTGGTGTCCAGAGTCCTTACAAGTGGTATCAGAGCCATGCCCCGAAGTTAGCCAAGTGGATGAATCCTCGGAATGACGAACGAAGGTGGTGGGCCCCGGTAATATCACGATGGGATCCGTGGATGAGCTCGGTTAGACAGGTGGTGTGCTTCGGATTCTTCATGGACGTGTCCTGGTCCCAACACGGTGAAGAGGAGTTGACCTAGGATAGAGAAAGCTCTTGAGGCAGGTGGTGTTCCATGTAAGGCGTGTGCTTCCAACGCATTGGAGCGAAGAATCCTGGTTGGTAGAGAGTGGACGGATGGATAATCATTTGAGGGGAGGCTCGATGGTCGTTTGTTCGAGGGGAGGATTGTTGGGTATACGACCAAAGTCCCACATTGACTAGAAGTGGGGAGGATCATGGGTATATAAGGATGGACAAATATCTCCATTGGTGTGAGGCCTTTTGGGGTAAGTCCAAAAGCAAATCCATGAGGGCTTAGGCCCAAAGTGGACAATATCATACCATTGTGGAGATATGTGGTGTCTAGAGTCCTTACAACATCCACTAGTACAAGATACAAACTAGGGCTTAGTGTTAGTACTTCGACGACCAATCTTCCCTCAATAAGATGCTCTGACCATCTAGCTGATGTAGCGTGCTCTCTTAGCTCCTCTTGGGCATACCTTGTACCTGCCTAGTCCTTCGGCTCCCGATATGTATCTCTTGCCTCTATCAATGCTCCAATTCCATTTGACCACTCAACCTCAACTATCCAATATGCTCACTAGTTGATCGTTCATCCAGCAACACATTAACACATTGAGACTCCTCTCGAGTTGTTCACATTTCCACTTGTGAACAACTCTCAATCTTCCCACTACTTCTCCTCATCTTATTAGGTACTTTAGCTCACTGTGGTCTTCCTACACTACTCCAATGAAGACCAACATAGGGCACAGAGGGATCCGACCTATCACTACAAGATGTCCATCTCCCACAATGAACACGGGCTAGGAGGAATGCTCATCATCTACTGTAGAAGTCCTTATCCACACACAAGTCTAGGTCTCCACAAATTGCTGCTAGTTGATCACACCCTTGAGCTCTAACAACTGCCACTCTTACAACTAATTTTGTCCATCAAAGTGTTGCACACCAGGCTCCAACTTGGGCATTATCACATTGTCCTCAAGTAGACCATAAATTCCCAATCACGTCCACACTTGGTCCACTCTCACACTTTCCTCCAACAATCCACGAGTGAGAAATCCTCATTGTAGCATCTCCCTATGGCTAGGGCATCCTCATACCTAGGAAACCATCCTCTTAGCTACCAACAGACTCCATCAACTGTCCAACCCTTGGACACCCATCCAATTAACAAACAACTATATCAAAACACATACCTCTACAAGTCCTTAAGGGTTGATGGCTTCCTTTGCATGGATGATGCTCAACTTCTGCTACTCGGTCGTTGGTTAGCTGTTGTTACTCAACCATTGCTACTACTCGGTCACTTTCACCGCTACTACTCGGTCCCTACTAATACTCAGCCACTACCGCGACTCATTCACTGGTGCTACTCGGTTGTATTTTCTCAAGAGATAAACACACTTTTGGATGTGTTCAAATGAACCTCACTCACCTCATATTTATACACAAACATGAGGGCTACATGTGGTTTCAACAAGCCTAATTTGGACACAAGCCGACCTACTCTTTTCTCCTAAATTAATCCACAACCACATTTATAAAATTCAAAAATTCATAACTCCATTTCTACAACTCGAAATCGGGTGATCTTCCTTGCATCGGATTTGTCTCGATGGGAACTATCATCCTCATCTATCACACGTCGAAATGTCCTCATGGTTTTTGGCCCAAATCGCAATGGATGCAAAACCCCAAGCTTGGGTTTCAAGCCCACAAGGCCATTTTTGGAGCTCCTTCTTCTAAACACTCGATCCATAAGGCTTGGAGTACCTCCCAAGCTACAAAAATCAACAAATACTTCTTCCTAAAAAGTCTTTCAAACTCACTCCAAGTCAACTCCTTTTCGTAAATGCCCCTGACATTCTTTACATTTCCCACCAAATTTATCCTTTGCCTATAAGACTAAACTTATCTATTATGGCCTTCATGTTCTCTGAATAATAATGCAACCGAAAGAACTTATTCATACCAAGTAACCACGCCTATGCATCCTGTGACTTTTTCATTTCTCCATCAAATGTAGGTGGCTTGGATTTCTTGAACTCATCCAACAATATCCCCTATCACTCCTCCTATAGGTATGATAATGATGATGACCATGGTACCTATTTGAACAAGAACTAGAGTAAATCCCATGTCCACTGCCTCGTCTATTAGGTGTATCCAATAAATTTCCATCTCTAATGGTATCATCTTTGTTCGACCTATCCCCACCATGAAACCCGCTACCATATGTTCCATTAGTTTTATCCTCTTGTCCATGACTAATCCTAAATGGTCCCTGTCTTTGCAAGTCTAAAAAACTTTGAAGGATACCTGCATTAACCTTTGCTTGTTTCTATTGCGCCCTAGCAAGTCTTTCTTGTGACTAAATGATTTTATCATTACCTGCTTTACAACTTCTTATTTTTGCCTTCAAACTTCTCAAAGTGTTTACTATGTCAAGGGAGTACCCATCACCATGTTGCTCATCTTATCTATATTGAGAATCTCGTGAACTGTAGTCTACCATTTTTATAGTCATCTTTGATCTTCTACCCGCAATGATATCATGTCAAATAAACCAAACATAAATTGTTATGAAACCAACTCACAAAAGATAGAAAAGATAGATCAACGCCTTAGAATTCAACCTCTTCGAGAGGGAAACCTCCTTTACATTACATAAATGAACAATTCTTGGATGATACAAATGACAAGACCTCCTTTGTATATACAGGAGTCTAAGGGGTCATAATATAATCAGAGCCGACATAACAATAATAATGTAAGGGCACAATAATAACAATAGTGGGCTTCTATTGGGCACAATAATAACAATAGTGGGCTTCTATTGGGCACAATAATAACAATATGGGGACTACATGGGCACAATAATATAATAAGGGGGTTTTACTAATAACAATAAGGGGTTACATTAGTAGTATATGGGCCTAACATGCCCCTCTCCTTCAAAAAGTGTTGTCCTCAACGCTTGAGTAGTTCTTGATGCTTCTGTATAAAATTCTTGTCCATGTGGAATCTTCAGCGGGTAAGTTCTTCCATTTGATGAGATATTCTGAAATTGATCAATTTCGTAGCTGTCGGGTTCTTGTTTCTGTGACTGCTCCAGGTTCCAATATGATTTTTCCTTCATCTTCAAGTTCTGGCAATATTGTTTGAATTGGGATGTTTTGCAAATTTTGAATGAGTGGCCACACTTTTTTGTCCTTCTTCCATTCATTCCTTTCTTCATTTATCCAACCTAGTTGGATAATAGAAATAGCACAAAACAATGCGTCCACGTCCTCATCCTTTCTTGAGAGTGCATCTGCAACAAAATTTTGCTTCCCTTTTCTATAGATGATGTCAAAGTCATAACCCAACATATTTGTAACCCATTTTTTTTGTTCTTCTAAAGATAATAGTTGTTCTAAAAAGTATCTAAGACCTATCATGATCCATTTTTACCTTGAAGTGTCTTCCCATTCGGTAAGTCGCCATTTCTAAGTGCATGTAGTATTTCCAATTTCCTTCTCATAAATAACTGTTGAGATGCAAGCAGTAAAATACCCAAACCACCACATCAAAACATTTTTCATACAAATGTGATCTACCTGTTTTCATCTGATTTTGCACCAAAGTGGCGTTATCCTTTAAATTGGAGAAATGTTGTTGATGCCAATGTGATATTTCCTGCTTGAACCTTTTTCTTCTTGATATTCCTTGTATCTTGAGAGTTTGAGGAGTGGTCAAGATGATGGTCGGATCCATTTTCTTGAGATGCTCGATGTGATATTTCACTTCTTGAACATTTTTCTTCTTGATATGTCCTTCTATCTTGATAGTTTGAGGAGTGTTAATTCCAGACAATGCATTACAAGATATGGTCAGATTCATTTCTTCTTTCTCGATGTGATCTTTCACTTCTTGAACCTTTTTCTTCTTGATATGTCCTTCTATCTTGAGAGTTTGAGGAGTGGTAATTCTTGCCAATGCTTTACAAGATATGGTCGGATTCATTTCTTCTTCCTGTCAGGTTGGGTCCTAGCATATATCCTCTTCTTTTGATTTTTCTTGATCATTTTCTTCCTCCTCTTAATACTCTATGTAAAATAATTTCTTCTCGGCACACTTATGACCTCTAGTGCATTTCTTATCACAATTGTAACAAAGCCCTTTTTCTCCTTTTTCTTCCAATTGTTGTGGTGTAACCCTTGTAGGTTGTGGAAGGTTAGGAGAAACAACACTTCCATATTTAAAGTTGTGAGGGGTAGAATTCCTTGTTGCCATAATTTAGCTTTCCACTTTGTAACAAAGTCCTTTTTCTCTTTTTTCTTCCAATTGTTGTGGTGTTGCTCTTTGTATTCTCATAATGCGATATAATTTCCTCTGTGAAAATTGACCACATAACAAGTTGTTTACGAGAACAAAGTCCTTTATACCATAAAAATTGATCTTGTTATAAATATGAAGATGCAATACATACCTTTTTTAATAGTGGTACACCATGTATATCAAAATATTTCTCCATCTGTAGTATCCAATTTACCGAATCCTTGCCATCAAACTTCCTCATCTCGCTTTTTCTTGATTTTAGGAGCTCGATATTGAAATGACTATAACTCTATACTTTCATATATTTAAGTTCTGAAGTTGCGACTGTAGTAGCCCTCTATGTCTTCTTTCCAATGGCACCGGTCTGATCGAATTTAGATTCTCAAGAAAGAGTTATCCACAATCTCCCAAGATGACCTGATTATATACCTTTTCAAAAGAGCAAAATTATATGAAGTGCCACGTGTCACTGTTTTGACCTTAAGATCTAAAAAGTATACACAAGAAACTAAAGTCCATCCTCTTTCTTCAACTTCTTATGAAATTTTAATATGATGCTCAAAACAGAAGTTATGACTATTTTCCCCAGGTCACCTGTTTGGAATGTAATTCAAGAGTTTGCAAAAAGACCGACTTCCTCAGATCATATCTCCGCAAATATTGCACGAAAAGCTCTGAAATTCAGACCCGAGGTTCAGCGCGATTTCTTCTCAAATGGGTTTTTTTTTGTAGCATCTGAAAAGTCGCAAAAAATAAAAAAAATAAAAATAAAAATAAATTATAGCGCAAATGCCACGATGACCTGTTTGGAGCAGTGAAACCCTAGAATTCAAAGTTTTGATACCTAATGTTATGAAACCAGCTCAAAAAAGATAGAAAAGATAAATCAACGCCTTAGAATTCAGCCTCTTCGAGGGGACAACTTCGTTACATTAAATAAATGAACAATTCTTGGATGATACAAATGACAAGACCTCCTTTGTATATATAAGAGTCTAAGGGGTCATAATATACTCAGAGCCGACATAACAATAATAATGTAAGGGCACATAATAACAATAGTGGGCTTCTATGGGGCACAATAATAATAATATGGGAACTGCATGGGCACAACAATATAATAAGGGGGTTGTAATAATAACAATAAGGGGCTACACTAGTAGTATATGGGCCTAACATAAACATACCAACATACCTCAATGTAGTTTAGAGGAGGATATCTCGTCTGCAAGATCGACCTAATTAGCATGATATATATATATAATATAATTATATATATATATATATATATATATATATATATATATATATATCACATCAATAAACTGAAATCATCCCAATCACTATCCCAACTACCATGCACGATGTCACAGCTATAACACCAACTAGGTACAATGGATGCATGGAAAACATATAGACAACACGCATGCATAAACAATACATATACAAATGACATGAATTCATGAAAACACAACTACAATGATAATCGATACCAAGCATACATAACAAACACATTATGCCCATCCATTCCAAGGGTTAAACCATGCTCTGATACCACTCTGTAAGACCCGCCTCCCACACTTACCCCATCCAACCAATCCATCGGGGTAAATATGTGACAAAGAGTTACTATAATATGATTCAACTTCCCAAGTACAGTTAAGGAAGTGGAATCGAAAAACCAAAACAAAACTGACCTTTTTTAGGAGCTACAAGACCCCCAGGGGCTAACCAACCACTCCAGGTGCCAAACCCCTGAGTCAACTTGCTTTCTAACTTAACTAAACCTCCAATAGCTCCCATAACAAGCCCTACATGCGATTTTAACCATCCAGTCGCTCCCACAATAAGGTCTCCATGCGACTTCAAACTTTTTCACCTAGTTTTGTGCTAACAACTATGAGATTTAAGCCACCTTTTTAGGCTAGTCTTCAAACCACTGCCGAAAACTTCATAAAAATTTCCAAAACAATGAATGACACTAGGAAAAATATTTTGACACCAAACTTAGATAAGAACTTGACCTATCTAGGGTTATCCATGACAGAAATTTTATCAAACACATCATGAACATGTAAGGTACAGGTCATAAATACACATATCAACATAGGGGTCTCATACTTCTCTGAGAATTGCCAATAAGGTTTAATTCCCTCTCACAATCGTTGCATTATTATCTATTAGGTCATTCATTCATTAACATTTCATATACTAACCAAAACATGATGATATCCATAAATCAAATCTATCATTAACCAATATTGTAACCAACATATAACCAGATAATAAACAATAATAGAACAATCATCATTGCCACATAATAACAAGTACATTTACACATAGAACACAAGAAGTATTAACCTATGCAAGTCCAACCAAGTCAGGGACTTCCACGTATCACTTGACCATAGATTGGGTTGAAACAAATATTTCTTTTATCCATCACCCTCGTGCCATATTCCAAACATGAATGTGGGATCTCATGGAATAAACAAAGAAAACCAAACCAGGGCTTCTAGAGGCCAAACTACCTCAACCCTCAACCAGCGATTCCACCTCATAGTTGAACATCACTAACCATCACTAGGTCGGTCTCTATCCAAGATATCTAGGGCTCTAGAGTGTTTGTCCAACCAAGACTTCTAGGACTAGTAACTCAAACAACCAAGGGCTCCATAGCGTTTGTCCAACCAAGGCTTCTAGGACTAGTAACTCAACCCAAGTTGTTACATGGCTTCCAGAGTGTTTCTCCAACTGTTTGGTAATTTAATTGATGTTAAATTACTACATAAATTATCGACCAGGGCTAGTATACTGATGAAGTGTATATGTACTAGAAATATTTATTATTCAATCAATTCCTAGATTAAATTGATATATCAAGATGCACATGTTTTCATCACTCTTACATGAAAATAAATATGTCACTCTTGAAATCAAAATTATTGCACTTGCTTAAAAGAAATATCACACTTTACTTGAAAGAAAAATCACACTTGCTTGAAAGAAATATGAAACTAGGATTATCACACTTGCTCAAAAAAAGATCACACTTTGCAAAAATAAAAATCACACTTACTCAACTAAATAATGAAACTGAATCTAAATCACTCTAACAAGAAAAGAGAAATTAACGCTAATTGGAAATTGAAATCCTCTTCACCATACTCAAACTATACTTCAAATCATAAATCAATTCACACGTTGCTATACTAATTATCATGTGCACAAGAGATATCGACTTCACTCATTCATCCTATAGCAAAATGATTAAACAAAATATGCTTTGTTATGAACTCTGTGATCATTGGAAAAATAATTCACTAACAATCGAACTCAACAGTTAGATGAACAAATTAAACATGATATAAAATGCAGAATTGAAATGTTAGTAATAAAACCTTGCAACTCCAGGGGGCCCTTGTTGGGTTTTGTTATATTCTTTCCACATAGTTAACTGGGGGTTTGAGGGGTACCCGTAACCCCACTTTATGGGGTCCGGGGCAGCGCCCCGAAAAATTTTGGTTTTGGACCCTATGTTAGGTTGGGCAGACCCACCTATGGTTTTTGTGCATGATTTTCGCACATTGTTTTTGGACGCAATGGTTTCGGTCCATGGTATTGGATGCTTCGACATGTATAAATAATGTATTGTAACATTGAAAGGAATATAATGAAAAATCAAGCTGGTAGTCCCGATTTTGGGATCCAGTGGGAAATCTTTGTGTATATGTGTTTTATGTGTTATGCTCTCGCATTTTTATTTTCCCTGTGATTTAGAATTCGTATGCAGGTAATTTATGTACAAGGTTAAAAACCTATAGCCCTCCTGAGAGATGTAGGCAACAACACGACTCTTCAAAGGACTATCTACACATCGAGGCAACACACAACAAGGATATAAAATAAAACAGGGTTTTTAAAACTGTAAAATAGAGTTTTTCAAAATAATATTCAACACTATATTTGTCATGCCCAGAGGTATATTTATAACCTCCATCAAATAATTGTTTAAATATTTATGAGCCTATCTTACTCGAAAGAGACTAAAAATAGCATAAGATGATAATATATCATGATTTCCTCATCATTTGCTATCGAAGAAGAAAATCATGAGGCTAAATTTTTGCTTCAATTAATTTCCTCGCTCGCCTGGTTCACCTTCGGCTCCTTCTTCGTTGGTTGACTTCCGCGTTGAATGGGCCTATGTGGTGTTCTTATCAATGATCTAGACCATGAAGATAGGAAAATATCATTGTGCCAACTATTAGCCACCTGCCCATATGTCTTGTTCCTCGGCTGGAGTTTTTTAACCTATCTAACCTTCGACTTTGTTGTAGAATCAGTCATTAGCTGCAGAATCGGTGCAATTCAATAGCTCATGCAAATATTAAGTTAAATAATAAATAATAATGAAACTTACGAAATACAATATGTTTAAATACCTGCTATTGTCGTGAACCTTGTAGATTGATGCTCAATTAGAGTTATTAAGGTAAAAAAGGAGGATGGAGTTTAAGAAGGTGATAAAATAGAGACAATGTTGGGCTTCAACGCCAACCAAGGCTCCAAGAACTAATAACTCAACCCACATCCATGAGGAACATGAACACCAACCAGAAAACAAAAGGTAAAACCCACAACACCATGGCTATCCAGGAAATGGCAAGGCTAGGAAAAACCACTTCCAATCCAGGCAATCCTCCATGCCAATGATAGAACATAACCAAAAAACCACATGCATATGCCATGCATGTCAAAACTAGCAAGGAAATCATACATGCAACTCGATACCTGCAAAGCAAACCTACTATAGCTATTGATCCCATTGTTCCATTGCGCTTTCCTACTTTTCCTTTGCCTTCTTGCTCCAAATCCAAAGTATGACCAAAATTATCGAAGAGTGCTCCAAGAACTCTGATTGTGAAAAAGTACGAGAGAGAGAGAGAAAATAGAGAGAGATCTCCAAGCTAAAATTGACAAGAAGCTATTAATTGATTCTCATAAGCCTTTTTATTAATGAGGCCTCTATTTTCTTCAATTTCTATTATTTTCCTTCATATTCCTCCTCACATGCAACCTGTGACCCTTCATCTTCCTTTTCTCCTAATTTCCATTATTTTCATAAATAAATGCCAATTAATGCCATTTTGCCTTTCCAAAGCCTTTGCTAATTACTTTTCTAATTTCCATAGCCATTAATTCATCACCAGTGATCCCCATCAATATGTTTTTTCCCAACATTCAACTTGGAATATGTGTTCCATGACCTTGGTTATTATTTTTCCTTTATTAACTTTATTACATGTATTTTTAACCCAAGGTTGTTACAATGACCTCCTCCCTCAATCCACACAGATTTCACCCAACACTAGGTCTAGAAATCATCAAAACCAATACAAGCTTGGATGCTTTAGAATTTATTCACCAGACCTAGAGAAATTTTCCTATCTCGGCCCTCATGTCAAGAGCTTACCTAGAGGAAGCCATCTCCACTCTCAACCCTTGGGATTTTCCTAAGACCACCTCAACCAGGATCCAAAATCTATTGGCATCCCAAGCTTAACCAAAATAGGGAACCCACTACATCATGGCTATCCAAGAAATGGCATAAGGAAAAGTTGCACATGATTGTCAATCCAGGAAAATCCCATTCCAGTGACAACAAAATTGACCAATAAACCAATGCATGAACCATTCATTAACATCCCAGAAAGATAATCAAACATGCACACTATTACCTATAAACCCTCAATTATTTTCTACCCTTGCTTATTGTTTTTCTAATCTTGTCTTGGCTACCACACAAATTCCACTTGTTCTCCTTGCTTTCCTTGATTGTCTCTTGCTTGTGTGTTGCTTATCTTCCTTGTGTGCCCCAATGCTCTTACTTGTTGTAGCTCTCTCTCTCTCTTTCCGTGATTTTTTTTCCAAAATATAATGTTAGAATGTTCTCTCTCCCATTTTGTAATGCCCTCCTCTGACACTAACCCAAGCTTACTAGTCCAACGGGATAAATATGTGATGAAGAGTTACTATGATAGGATTCAACCTCCTAAGTATTGTTAAGGAAATGGAATCGACAAACTAAAACCATAATGACCTTCCTCCGGAGCTACAAGACCCCCAGGAGCTAACTAATGACTCCAGGTGCCCAACCCCTGAGTTAACTTGTTTTTTCACTGACATGGGCTCTTAGTCGCTCCCATGACAAGGCAAGCAAGCAACTGTAAGACTCTAGTCGCTCCCATAAGCATGCTTCCCAATGATTGTACACTAATTGACTCAATTTTGTGCCAGGATGCAAGTCTTTGCCCAAAACTTAATGAAACTCTCAGAAATGATAAATAACATAGATATTGTTATCTCAAAATCAAGCCTGATAGGCTGCTGGTCAGGATGACTCTAAGTAACTATTTCAAACCAAGCTTTTGA
>APFE030228424.1:0-10864 GCA_000404065.3 Pinus taeda
AAGTGCATCTTTATTGGGTATAAGGATGGTTTAAAGGGCTATAAGCTTTGGAACCCAGTAACAAGGAAGGTTGTGTACAGTCGAGATGTGGTGTTCAGAGAGGTGAAAGATGTTATTAAACATGAAGTCCAACCAAAGGAACCTGTGAAGATAGAGTTGAACTAAAGGAGGAAGAATCAGACTCTGTAGTAGAGGAGGAATCAGAAGATGAAGAAAGAGCCACAAACTCGGGCTGTGAGAAGATCAGCTCGAGAAAGAAGGCAGCCAGAAAGGTATAGTCCATCTGCTTTTTGTTCAAACTTTGATTTGTCTGTTACTGATGATGATCCCAGAACTGTGAAGGAAGCAGTGGATTCAGAGGATGGAAAACTCTGGAAAGAGGCCATGGTTGATGAAATGGCATCTTTGCACAAAAATGAGGCTTGGGATCTTGTGGAGTTTCCGACTGGAAGGAAACCCATTGGCAACAAATGGGTGTTCAAGAAGAAGACAAATGCAGAAGGAAAAGTGGAGAAATACAAAGCTCGGTTGGTAGCAAAAGGTTATTCTCAGGTGCCGGGAATTGATTTCGGTGATATTTTTTCTCTGGCTGCCAAGGTAACTTCTATTAGATTACTTTTATCTGTTGCTATTGCTTTTGATTTTGAGGTAGAACAGATGGATGTGAAGACAACATTTCTTCATGGGGATCTAGGAGAGGAGATCTACATGAAGCAGCCTGAAGGCTTTGCAGTGAAGGGTAAGAAAGACTGGTATGCAAGTTAAAGAAGTCTCTGTATGGGTTAAAACAATCACCAAGGATGTGGTATCAGAAATTTGATACATTTAAATGGGGACTTAGCTTCACCAGAAGCAAAGCACTGAGTGTATTTAAATTAATTGGTGACCGTGTTATTTATCTGGTCTTGTATGTGGATGATATGTTGATGGTTGGAAATGACAAAGAAATTATCCAGGATTTGAAGACCCATTTGAAACTCGACATGAAAGATCTTGGTGCTGCAAACTATATTTTGGGCATGGAAATTAAAAGATATCAGACAAAAAGGAAGCTCTGGCTAAACCAGAGGAAGCATGTCAAGAAAATATTGTAGAGGTTTAATATGCAGGATAGTAAACCAATGAAGGTTCCTATTCCTGTAAGTGTAAAGTTATCTGCTCAACAATGTCCCAAGACACAAGAAGAGGAAGAGGACATGTCCCATGTTCCATATGCAAGTGCAGTCGGTAGGCTGCTGTATGTGATGGACTATACTAAACCATACATTGCACATGCAGTCGGAGTATTGAGTAGGTTTATGTCAAAACTAGGGAATGAGCACTGGACAACAATGAAGCGGGTTTTCAAGTATTTGTGAGGCACTAGTGATTATGGTTTGTGCTACCAAGGAAGACCAGGATTGGAGAGAGTGTTGGATATTCATGGCTTTGTTGATGCAGATTGGGCTAGAGATCAGGATCAAAGAAGATCTACAAGTGGGTATGTGTTTAACCTATTTCTAGGTGTAGTCAGTTGGATGAGTAAGAAACAATCTGTAGTGGCACTACCAACTAAAGAGGAAGAATACATTACAATCACTCATGCAAGCAAGGAAGTATTTTGGTTTCAGAGATTGTGTTCAAGTATGGGGTCAGTACAGGGAGCTATAAGGATAGATTGTGACAACCAAAGTGCAATTTTCTTGGCAAAGAACCCTGCATATCATTCACAAAAAAAACACATTGATGTTCAGTATCACTTTGTGAGGGATATGATAGAAGACAAAAATGTGTTGCTGGTAAAGGTGGAGATTTTGAAGAATACTACATATGCATTGACAAAATCTGTGAGCTCTGAGAAGTTCTCTTGGTGTAGAGAAACAATGGGTGTTGCAGGGCTAGATAAATGACTAAGCTCTCTTATCGCCCCTTGTGGAAAGAACACAACAAGTGGGAGAATGTTGGGTTGTGTTATATTATTTCAACGACTAGCCCACGTAGTTAACCAGGGAGTTAGAAGGTGGGCGAAGCCCCCCCTTCATTGCGTAGTGAGGGGAGTCACAGGGGGTTTGAGGGGTGTAGGTAATCCCACTCTATGGGGTCCGCAACGCCCCAATTTTTTTTGGTTTTGGACCCTTTATTAGGTTGGGCGGACCTACCTATGGTTTTGTGCATGTTTTTCACACATGGTTTTGGACGCGATGGTTTTCGGTTCATGGTTTTGGACGTGATGTTTTTCGGCCCATGGTATTGGATGCTTCGGCATGTATAAATATGTATTGTAACATTGAAAGGAACATAATGAAAAATCAAGCTGGTAGTCTTGGTTTTGGGATCCAAGGGAAAATCTCTGTGTATATGTGTTTTATGTGTTATTCTCTCGCATTGTTTATTTTCTGCATTTTGGAATTCATATGCAAGTAATTTCTGTATGGGGTTAAAACCTAGAACCTTTTGGTTTATGAGTGACTATGCTACATTTTCAAAATAGATACAAACATATGACTTGCTATTACAACAATTATTTTAGCTAAATACTATTCACAAAACAAAGCCATTAATATTGATATGTAACCAAATCCATTCACCAACATAATAAATACACATGATAAATAAATAAATTTGCATCAAATAAAAATCTGATTGGAAACAAGTACAATAAATACAACAAAACTTTATACATAGATGAATAGGAACATGAAAATTTATTCATCATTACATGAACTCAAAATTTTTATTAGAAACTAGTTTTTTAATAAAAAATAAACAATCATATTTAACACTCACAAGTCAAACGCATAGAAATATACAATATAACTAATTGAAGAAAGAAACAATGTCTATCATTACATCAACTAAAAGGTCAAATCAACATTGTTCTAGAGCTTGTTATAAGGGAAGAGTAACGTAGAAAATGTAAACAAAGATAATATCACAAGTCAAACACATATAAATATACAATTAAAGTTGATACATAACTAATTGAAGAAACAATGTCTATCACTACATCAACTAAAAGGTCAAATCAACATTATTGTAGAGCTTGATATGAGGGAAGAGTAACATAGAAAATGTAAACAAAGAGAATATCACAAGTCAAACACATAGAAATATACAATTAAAGTTGATACATAACTAATTGAAGTAAGAAACAATGTCTACCATTACATCAACTAAAAGGTCAAATCAACATTGTGCTAAAGCTTGATATAAAGGAAGAGGAACATAGAAAATGTTAACAAAGAGAATATGATAAGGATAATGTTGAAATACATTTAAAAAACAATGAAGCATGGCACACATGTAACTAATAGGAACACAAAATCATGTTCATTTTTACATTAATTATAATACTTCAAAGATAAGTACACAAAATAATAGGGGAAAGTAATACAATATTGAAGTTGTTGAGATGTCATCATTATTGTCATCATATGGCTCAAGCAAAAGAAGCTATTATGAGAATGGTATTGAACAGATTAAAGGGAAATCCATCCAAGCATTCTTCTACCATGTGTTTTATTTGTTGAAGACATAAATCATAAGACAAATATGACTTGATGACCAACTTGGAACTAAAACCATGCAGACATATTCTAATAAAAATGAACTGATTAGGATGGCCGGTAAATGACACTCTATACACAAGGATCTGGTTAATTGCAAGAGTCAAGCTGAAGAATATGATAAAATGCTAGAGACTGATGAAAGAAAGGATTGCTTCCAGGCTTGTATCATTCTTAGCCTATTCTTCTTATTCAGAGGTATGCAAAAATATGGTCTAGGAAGGTATCGGTAATTTGACGTTGATGGCAGTCCAGTTACACTAGAAAATTCATCAACAATTTTTTATTCTTGTTGAATAATCTAATCCCAAGGAAAAATCGACTGCTGAAATATTTCGGGAATCATTAAGACATTTCAATCCTATGGTCCTTGATCATGGAGCCTGACATTCAGACATGAAGAAACGAGTGGAGAATTGGTACATATTGACTTGTATCTCTAGAATATGAAAAGAGTGAAGTAAACATAGGACCACAAAATTCCTCCATCTATCAAATACTAAATTCCTATATAATCAATAATTCATGATTTGTCTAATTAAATATTTGTGTTCATGGGTTAGCTCCAACAAATACATAAGTAGGCTCTCCATAAATATGTGTTGGTTCAATTTTGAGATCAAACTAGTACATATACGTATCACTCCTCCTCCATTCGTCCACCAACTTGGTTAAGTAAGAATAAAAGAAATTTGGTCATATGAAGGGAGATAGTTCATAACTCATAGGATGAATTGAGAAATATTTCTTTGGTTTCTAGTTATAGTTCCTAATTCATGGATCTGTGGAGAAACAAAATTCAACCAAGAAATTACAGATGGATTTTTGTTCAGTTTTTTTGAAGCCATTTCTTTGTCCTGGATTCATTTTCTTTAGTGTGAAGAAACTTGTGGCCTTCTTGCTATGATATTGGGATGATTAGCTTGGTTCTATAACAAGAAATACGACCCCATATAGCTCGGGCCTGTGACCAGAAATTCAGTCCTTTGTTGCTTAGGCCCGTAACCCAGACTTTGGCCCTCTGTAGCTTAGACCTGTGACCAAAAATTCATCCCTCTATGACTAAGGTATATAACCATAAATTCGACCTTCTGTCACTTGGTCCTATAACCAGAACTTCATACCTTCTTCTCTCAACCTGAGGTAGGAAATTTGGGTCTTTTGAAGGTAGATCTAGGCGTTCTTTAAAGGCATACTTTGGTATTGATTGAAATCATATGTATACATTATTCAGAGCTTCCCTTTTGGAACCTTTTTGAATAAGTCTTTTGAGAAACTTTGAAGTTTTTTGATCAGTCATTTTGACCATTTAAGAATCATTGGAATAGACTCATTGAATCTTGAAGAAAAACCTTTATTGAAGAAAATATTTGAAGCACACTTTTTCTTGAACAAACATGAAAAGCCTAGGAGACACTTTCTATGCTTTGGTGGAGTTGACTTTGAATTAAACCAAACTTTGAAGTATCTTGGAGGCCATGTAGAAGCATTTGTTGAGGTAGATCTTGGAGAAATACGTGAAGCATTGTTGGAGAAATATTCAAGACATCCTTGAAGCATTGTTGGAGTATTGTTGAGAAATCTTTCAAGTCTTGTTGAAGAAGTTTTTGGAAGACTTGAAGCAACATTGATCGTATATTGAAAGATTGAAGTAAGTAGAGAGGGTTGGAGCCATATATGATTGGAGTACTCATACAATGTTGGAGCCTTGTAGAAAACCAAGTTGGAGCTTAGATAGTCTTTGAGGATTGGAGTCCTCATAAGAGGTTGGAGCCTTGAAGTAGTTATAATTTTATTATATAGGTTAGAGCCTAGTTGTTTGTAAGAGGATTGGATTTTTGATCATTTTTATTAATAAAATTATTTTATTATTGTACATCTCATGTTCTGGTTTAATCAATGATCTTAACTGGCATGATATAAAAATTGTAAAGAAATATTGATTCAACTCCACTCTCAGTATTTTCAACAATTGGTCTCAGAGCTAGTACCTTCAAGAACAACCTAACAATTGGAAGGTAGATCTTACGAACACAAATGGAAAATTCAAGAAGGAAAGGCTCGAAAAATGAAGAAAATATCTCCTCCCCACTCATAAAAATAGATGTAAATTAGGTTTGAAAAGCCCCATTGTTTGATGGAACAAATTATGTACTATGGAGCAAAAGAATGGAGTTCTATTTGATGGCCCTAGGATATGAAGTATGGGAATTAGTTATTAATGAATACACAACTACCAAGGAGTCAGATGAACACAATACAAAAGTGATGGAAGAAATTTTGAGTAGTCTATAAGATTGTGTAAAAATCAAGGTGGGCCAATGCTCTTCAACTAAAAGAATTTGAGAAAAACTATAAAAACTCGGTGAAGAATCTAGTTATGTGCTTGTTGAACCTAAATAAGAACAAGAACACAAGGATGATCATGAATCAAAGGAAATGGATGAAGACACCAAAAACATAAAAGGAAATGAAGATTAAAATGATTTTGAAGGAAAGACTAAAGTAAAGCTTGAAGAAAAATGCATGGCTGCTCTAGAAGAAATAAATAGATTGAGAAAATAAAATAAAGATCTTGAAGAGAAGAATCAAGACCTTGATTGTACAAAGGAAGAAGTCATTCTTTTAAGGCTCCTAGCATAAGACAGATATAAGGACTTTAGCAAGATAAAATAAAAATTGCATCAACAAGAAAGGAGACATGAAGAAGTCAACTCCCTAAAAGTTCAACTAGAAGAAACAATTTCTTTTCATGTGCCAATAAATATCAGTCACATGCATGTATTGATTAAGCTTTCCTCTGGTGTTCCCAACATCTAGTATCCATTTATAAAATTCACTGGCAAGCTTAATATCTAAAAAACATTCGCTCTCCACAGAGATGTCACATTATACTTCAACTATCTAATCCTAAATTTGAGGTGGGGTGTGGTCTCTGTATCATTGAGTAGAAGTCTTTTCTCTTTGTTGGGAACAATAGTTCATTTCGTGGTAATAAGCATATCCCCTATGTGGCTTAGCATGTTGTCGATTCATATTGGGTTTCCACCACATTCCAGGGTCAAAATTGAGTGGTGGAGTGGTGAGTACTAAACAAGAGATAGAGGTTGTAGTTTGGACAAGAGGGATGGGGAGAGCATAAGTTAGGCTCTGATATAAAAAGGAGGAGACTAAGGTGAGTGAGGTGAGTGGCATGACCACTATAACTTGAATGGAAACACTCAGATGCCTTGGAAAGTGTTTCCAGATGATAAAATAGAATTGTGGATAGAATGTGGGAGGTGACAGGTTGGTGGTATGGTGGAAAAATCGCTCTTGCAGAAAAGAGAAATATCCCTAGATTAAATGGTTGAGTATAGTAACAAATAGACAAACTAGTAAATCTTTCCCTAGGTTCATTCCTATTGAATCATAAGAAAGAATATTGGAATATGAAATCGATACCTTTCAAACGAAGTTCCTAATGAAGATACTTGCTATAACTTGATGCAACTCCTCAATATTTAGAATCTAGGCCTGTAAAAAATAACAACAACAAAGGATTAAAGGCATATGATAAATAAATGACTCAACAAACCCATACTAGTGATCAAGGAAACTAGTACCTAATATCATTGTCAATGGAAAAATGAAGTAAACACACAATTCATCGGCTCCATTGAACAAATATAGTTGGAAAGAAACACTCTTTTGTATTAAACCTGAACAAGAAAGAGCAATACAACCTCAACCTTGATGTTGCAAGACTCTCCCCAATATTCTCCATTCCTCTCCTAGGTGACAAGCATTCTGACCCTATTCCTACAACACAAGTTTACATTAAAAAATCCTCTCTAACTATTTAATCTATGTTGAATTTATAGGCCAAGAGGAGGAGGTTTGAGATTCTCTTCTCAAGGGATGAAATCCTCAAAAGGAGGAGTTAGGGTTCCATAGAGAGAGGGAATTGGGTTCATGAACAGAGAGATAAGGCCCAAGTAAGCTCAAGCTCGAAGATTTTAGTTGGGAAATATTCCCCCAACAAAGCTTCTAGAAATCAATTTTTATTTTTACTTACGTTAAGTCATGTGTGCAATTCATAGTGGAAGATAGAGCATAGATTTGCGTTGGCCATAATGGTAAAATCAACGTATGTGCAAAATCAGTCTAGAGAACCACACAAATGCTAAAAATTGGGTTTCTAGACCATGTAATCTAGAATTCTCAGTGCCTTTGGGATTATTTGGCTTCTAACATTACAGGGGAATGCTTTAGAAAACTTCGACAGATATCAAAAGGTCTAGATTGGTGGTCATTTTCCTGATGGTGACAAATTGATGTGTAACAATTGGGTGATAAGAACATTAAAAGGATAGGAAGAAAAAACCAGGAGAAGCCCAATAGTGAACCCAACTTTGGAGCAGGAATGGAAATCACAGATTTTTTTTTTTTTTTTAACAAGGTTGGATAGTTGATATATTACCAAAAAAATTCATGGAGCAAGCTCCTATTACATTCCGCTATGCTGAGATAATAGACTAAGCAGTAAGATAGGTGCGCATACTTTTCTCCTATGCTTAGTATCAAAACTTCAAAGATTTTTTTAGCTATTCTAGAGTATTGCCTGACATATTGACCAACTAAGAAAACAAATTTACATAACATGTATTCACTGAGATTTATGGTTTATAAACTGAGTAGTCCTAGGCTGCTTCATTCATGTTGTTGTTGTTGACTGAGTTCTCCCCTTCACTGCTCGTGGCTTTGTTTTTGTAGTAGTCCACTACTTCCTCTAGGTGTTTGCACTTAGATTTCAGAGCCATAATCTCCTCTTTTTGAATTGCCATACTTTGCTTTTGAAAACTGTATTCCATCCTCATTTCATTTCGAAGGTCCTTTAATGACTGGTGCAGCCAATGTATCATGATCTTGTTTCCCTTGCATGCTGGGCATGAGTCATTTCTAGCTGCTTTTTCAATGGGGTTGAGCTCCATTTGATTGCTCCTTCCTCTTGCTTTACTGGTCTCCCTAATTCTTGTTTTATCTACAATAGCTTTCTTTCTTGTTAGAAATTGAGGCTCCTGTGATCCATCATAGTTGTTTAAGAAGAGCTTCGGCGTAAATCACATGAAAGAGACCTTTTTCGACGCGTTTCGAACCAACTAGTGTGGTTCATCGTCAGGACAAGTTGAAGAAGCAGATCTAGCATAGCATGTTAAATAGACAGAGCAGAGACTCCAACGGCTACAAAACGGCTGTTTTTGACCCTTGGACCAAGGTAAAAAATATATATCAATAAATTAAATATTCTCATTATTTTTATTATTTTATTTCTAGAAATGACCAAAATTGGGTAAAATGAATAGAATCCCAAGTGATTTATTTAATTAAATTACTTTATGTTACTTAATATATTAATTAATACTTAATTATATTAATTCATTTATTAATATATTTAAATTATATTAATAAATTAAATATTCTCATTCTTATTATAATATTAATTCTAGAAATTAGGTAAAATGAATAGTAATTAGGTAACACTAACTATTTTGTTATAATTAAATATATTATTTCGATATTATAAATATCGAGTTTTATAATAATAATTAATTTTATAATTTAATTGGTTATGGTTTGACCTATTCATGATAAATTAGATAAATTCAAATTAAAATATTTTATTTCAAAATTATAAATTAATTAGTAATCTTAATTCAATTACTTAATGTTAATAATATTTAATTAATAATATTTAATTAAATTACTTTATGTTAATTAATATAGTAATACTTAAGGTTACTTAAATTCTATTTATATTCCGAAAAATGGGATGTTAGGTTAAAATAAGCATAAATGAATAAAATAATAATTTTAATGGTAATAAGGTGTTAAATTATTAACTAGCTATATACAAGAAGGTTTAATAAAGGTATGATAATTTAGGTGAGTATTATATTCCTTACCTTCGCTTTAATGATTATTCAATTTACAATTAATAAAGTCCATCTTATGAGGTTGGATCGAAAGGTAAGAGGGAAAGTTTATTAAATTTTAATTAATTTAATGAGATAATATATGTATATAAATATATAATTTGCGAAAGAAAAATATTGGGAAAGCCCAAAAAGAGCAGAAGATAAAAGATTAAAGAGAAGCAATTACACAGATTAATAAGACTAACATAAACACAAACATCATACTTTAAATATACCTATAATAATGACCTACTGAATAAAATAAAGGGCAAGCAAAGGACCTCCATCAGCCTTCGTCAAAGAGAAAATCATAAATAAAATCCGAATGTTAATCATAAAAATACCGGAGGGACAAAATAAAACGGCCAGAAAATGAAGCTGCTAGGATGAATTAACATAAAATCGAAAAGAATTAGACGATGCTAACAAGACGAATGCAACCTGGATGAACAAGGAGGACGGAAGAAACCCTAAGATGACAAGGCAGGGATCCAACCTCTGCTTACCTTCCAACCATCATCTCGGTTGAGATTGATGGGTCTACGCTCAATTTCAATAGCTTCCCTTAACTTGCGATGATGGAACCGATCTACCCTGGAAATGACTTTGGCCTCCTCAATGCAGACATGATGCTTAGTCTTGTCCACATGTTCCGCTAAGGCTGAGGACTTTGTTCTCCCATGTCTCAGGTCTGCTGCATGCTCATAAATTCTCTGCTGGATGGAGCACCCAGTTTCCCCTATATAGGGCGTCCCACAAGAGCAAGGAATCAGATAAACTCCCTTCAAGTCCTTGGGGTTAACCGGATCCTTCACCGATCTCAGGGAATTACGAATGGTTCTGAGGGGCCTGAAGGTAGAGGGAATATCAAACTTTCTAAGGACCCGAGCAATCTTGTCCGTGGTTCCATGGATATAGGGGAGATGGACTCCTGGATGGCGTTCCTTAGGCTCTTTCTTTATCAACACATTTTTGGAGGCTCTAAGGAAAGCCTTCCGCCCAACTTGCCTGCTGTATCCGTTTTCCACAAAGACCTCAAGGAGGTGGGATCTCTCTCCATCTAGGTTCTCTTTATCAGAAATCCTGAGGGCACGCATAGCTAGGGTGTTAAGAACCCCCATCTTCTGAGCCGGGAAATGATGGGAATCGGCGTGAAGATACTGCTCTGTGTGCGTTTTCTTTCTGTACACTGCGTGGGAGAGAGAGCCATCCTTCTTCTTGGAAATAAGAATATCTAGGAAAGGGAGGCTGCCATTGACCTCTTTTTCCATGGTGAACTTAATGGCGGAGGATTGGCCGTTGAGGTGATCCAAGAAACGATCCAGCTCCTCATGGCCATGGGACCAGATGACATTAGTGTCA
>APFE030228436.1:0-14772 GCA_000404065.3 Pinus taeda
GAGGAAGAGCTTGCCTATATAAAGTAAAGGAGATCATTTGGCTTAGTATGCTTTTGGGTTGAATATCTTAAGATCTGATCTATTGGGTTCTCGGTTTAAAAGCTTGATCTATAAAAGAGAAGTTGGAAGCGAATCTGTGAAGGGTGATCTCTCGAGCGTAAGTTCCGATCTGAGCATCTGACTGTATTTCAACCCTAATCAGAGGTACACAGAGGTGACGAAGGAGCAGTGCGTGGGTACGCAGAGGCGACAAGGAAGCAGTGCGTGTGTACGCAGAAGCGACGAAGGGTCAGTGCGTGGGTACGCAGAGGCAACGAGGGAGAAGTGCGTAGGTACGCAGAGCGACAGTGGTTTAGGTGTGTGCCTGTTGTGTCAGTACGCGGCGCGATTGTTCTCCTGGGTGCGTGCCTACTGGCCAGTACGCGGCGCGATAGTAATTTTGGGTGCGTACTGTACGCAGATCAGTAAAAGGAGCTGTGCGTGGTCACACAGTACAGCAGAAGGAGCTCTGCAGGTGTACGCAGAGAAGCAGAGTGTGAAGTGCGTAGTGACGCAGGCCAGAAGAAGGAGAACTGCGTATCTGTTTTAAGATCTTCTGTTGACTGAATTTTTCTGTTGATAAAGTGTTCTGGGTTCAGTTTTGTTATTGTTGATCTGGTTATTTCAGCTGACTGTAATTTATCTGTACTTGATGATCATTTGAAGTATATGGATCCAGTTTGAAAATTTATGAAAAGTGGTCCTTGAAAAGAAGTAGGGGGTTGTAGCTCCCTTCAAGGAGAGACTAGAAAACGAGAGAGAGTTGTAGCTCTCTGCAGGTTGCAGCCTACGTACTAGTAAAGGACTACACCAGTACAAAACCATTGAAAAAGGAGTTTCTAATTTGAAAGAAGATAGAGACATATTGCAGCAGGTGGTTTTCACCCACATTGGGTTTCCACCTTATATCTGGTGTTCTTTGATGTGACTGCCTGTTTTTCTTGCTCATTATTTTATGGTACTGATATGCAAAAATAATTCAAAGTGTAAATAAGGAAGATTTGTTAAAAGAACTAGATAATACTGATTCACCCCCCCTCTCAGTATTATTTTCAACATATTTTAGTTTCAAAATTTTGCAGAAATCTTTATAAAATTTCATTCAAGTGCTACGAACTCCATAGAGAATTCTAGAAGGTGAAAAATAGCTCATTTGATATTATTTTCTGTTATCTCAAATGGGTTTTTTAATAGAATTTGATTTCATTTCCCAATTTGAGAGATATGGTAACTGAAGTTACTCATGTACAGAATGTTGCGTGACCACGCATACCAAGAGTTTTTGGAATCATTTTCTCACTCCATAGGTCATGAAATTTCAAATGTCTTATATCAATGGAAAGATCTCTTCAATACCTCAAATGGGTCTTTGATGGAATTTTATTTCATCTCCTATAGAAAAAAGTTATTAGCAAAGTTGTAGCGAGATATCTATAATGTGAACGAAGTCTTTACAACATTTCATTGGATAGTAGAATCTACAACACCCATGGCCACTTTTATTACAAGTATGCAACACATTTATAGTTCAAGTATATCTCTGGTGTGGCATAGTTTTGTACCCCACCCAAAATCCATGAGTTTTATATATGGAGT
This sequence comes from Pinus taeda, assembly GCA_000404065.3. Lineage (NCBI taxonomy): Eukaryota > Viridiplantae > Streptophyta > Pinopsida > Pinales > Pinaceae > Pinus > Pinus taeda. The sequence continues at coordinate 1,636 of APFE030228436.1, forward strand.
AGCATTCAGAGTGGGTTCCCTTTGGAGACATGCCCTCCCACCCCACTTTAGTAGGCACCTGCTTCACGTTCATCAGTTTCAACATAGTAACATCCGACTTGTGTTCTTTGGATATGTTCCCTCCCACCCCAAGCTATGTAGGTACCTACTACTTCATTAACAACCAGCATCAAGGTTATGGTTCAACCGCACAAAACCCTTGTCATCGAAGTCCATTTTCTAGGTTGCACACTGTTAGTATCACAGGTGGTCACAAGCATTACAAGGTATCTCTATCCTTGAACCTTCATTTTTCATGGTTATGGGTCATCCACAAACCCACACTTCATCGATGTCCATTTTCTAGGCCACACATTGTTAGTATCACAGTTGGTCACAAGCATTACAGTTTATCTCTATGCTCGAATCTGTGTTCATCATGGTTATGGGTTAACCAGACAAAAACCTTCTCTTCAATGGCCCTTCATATTCAACAAAGGCTTCTCCAGAGGGAACTTCATGCAATGGGGACCATTTCCTCTTAAGGAGGGAGGAATGATTTGAATGGAAACTGGCATCCACCCATGGCATTATAAGTGACATCCACCCATGGTGTTCATCCACCCATGGTATTTATCCACCCATGGTATTGTGAGCGGCATCGACGGATGGTATTCATTCACCCATGGTATTTTCCCATGGTATTGTAAATGGCATCCACCCTTGGTATTCATCCTCCCATGGTATTTATCCACTCATAGAATTTACCCATGGTATTGTAAGTGACATCCACCCATGGTATTCATTCACCCATGGTATTTACCCACCCATGGAATTTACCTGTGGTATTGTAACCAAAAAAGGATATAAGTAACAAGTCGTATTTTGTAAAAGGATAGATTTTCCACCACAGTGTAGCTTTTGCAGTTATTCTCTATTTTAATAAAAAGTTTCTTTGTGGTTTTTTTTATTGTGTGTTCTCCTCTTTTCTTCTGGAATTTCATTTTTTAATATCTTGGGGGGCTCCCCCTAAGATCTGGATCAAGGTCACACCAACTGTATAGAGGGGTATTATGCGACCAATATGAATGGGTTGGCAGCCATAGTGATACTGCCATGTGCAGAGAGAGAGGTCGATTGGGATTGCCACATGGGTGCCCCATCAGGATCATGCACGTGCCATGTGGTAGGTTGGCAAGGTGGTACAAATTAAGTGGCTAATCTATGGATGACCATATCTTTGGTTTTGAGAGTTGCATTGGAGAAAAAAATTATACCATCAGAAATGTCTCAACAAGATGAATGTGATGAAAACATTCATTTTGAGTTTCCCAAGTGTGAAATAAAGAAAACAATTAGGCCCCATTTCCATAACGGGACTTTGGAGACCAGTTCAACTTAATAATAGCATCCTTCTAGCCTAGTTAAGGTTGGCGTTAGTAGGGGGTGTTTTACAAAGCGGTATCAGAGCTTTCAGGTTCAACACTTGGACTAGAAGGGCATCATCACAAAACTAACAAGTGAGGGTTCAACACTAGAACTTGGGATATCCAGTGAGGCCTTAAAGCCTTGCATTGAGCATTAGAAATTTGGTTGTTTCATATTTATTATGTGTGTTTCTTGGTATATTTTATTATGATATTTGCATGTGGCATAGTTATGATGATTTATATGATTTAATAATGATAATGCACTAATTGAGGTGTAATGTTGTAGCTAGTTTTGCAACAACAGAGTTCCTTCAGCGAACCAAGGTGACAATATTTATTATGCAACTGAATTTTGTTAATATCTAACAGTTATGTGTGTGTATGATAACACATAAGATAAAATACACTAAGGCTCAAAGAGATGAAGATTAAGGACCACATGAAGTTCAATATAGAACCAATAGACCAAGGAAAGAATAGTAAAATGGTGCAGTATATCTCCAACTGATCACCGAAAGACATGAATAGAAAAGATCAATTGAGCAACGAGGAAGAGAAGAGTCTACTAATTAGATGGACATATTGTTATGCAACAAAATCTCAAAACATAAGAAGAGATAAATCAATGACTTGAATATTATACTCTTTGAGGGGGAAAACTCCTTTACATCACATAAATGAACAATTCTTGGATGATAAAAATGACAAGACCTCCTTGTATATATATGAGTTTAAGGGGTAATAATATAATCAGAGTCTACATAACAATAATAATATAATGGCACAACAATAACAATAAGCAGGTTATACTAACAATAACAATAAGGGGGATACACTAGTATTATAAGGACCTAACATACCCCTCCCCTTTAAAAAAAGTGTTGTCCTCAATGCTTGAGTAGTTCTAGATGCCTTTGTATAAAATTTTCATCCCCCCCATGTGGAATATTTAATGGGTAAGTTCTTCCACTTAATGAAATACCCTGAAATTGACCAATTTTGTAGTTGTTGGGCTTCTATTTATGTGACTGCTTCAAGATCCAATCTGATTTTTCCTTCCTCATCAAAGTTTGGCAATATTTTTTGAACTGGGAGCTTATCACTGATAACCTTCTTTAAGTATGAAACATGGAAAAATGGGTGTACTCGGGAAGATGCAGGTAGCTCCAATTTGTATGCTATAGTACCAATATTTTGTAACACCTTGTAATGACCACAATACTTGGGTGATAATTTCTTATCCTTCTTAGCTTGATTGAAGGACATTTGTTTATATGGTTGTAGCCGTAAAAATACTTAGTCGTCTATGTCAAAACTTCTTTCACTGCGATGTACATTTGCATGTTGTTTCACTCAATTCTACACCAAAGTGAGGTATGCTTTAAGAGTTGGAGAACTTGTTGTTGATGCTCGATGTGATCTTCCACTGCTTGAAACTTAGAATTTTCTCTCAAAGATGATGTGATGGATGGTGGATGATATCCATAAAGTTCCATAAATGTGTTCATTTTTTCTACAGTATGGAAGGAAGTGTTATACCACCATTCAGCAAAAGGTAACCACTTGACCCATTGTGTTTGTTTATCATATACAAAGAAATGAATATATCCTTCCAAACATTTTTTCACTATCTTAGCTTTCCCATCAGATTCAGGATGATAAGATGAGCTATGAGCTAATTGAGTATAAAGAAAAGAAAATAGTTTCATCCAAAAATTTCTAGTGAAAATAGGATCTCTGTCACTTACAATAATCTTTGGGTTTCCATGTAGATTTTGAATTGTTTCCATAAATGCAGTAGCAACTGTATTAGATTTAAAAGAATGTTATAATGCATAAAAGTGTGCAAACATGGTAAGTTTATCAACTACCACCATGATGATACTATTTCCTTCGAACTTGGGTAAACTTGTTATAAAATCCATTGAGACCTCCTTCCAACGTTGACTTGGAATTTCTAAAGGTTGTAAAAGACCTAGGGTATTAATTGTCTCAACTTTATTTTGTTGGAAAACCAAACATTCTGCCACAAACTTCTGAATATAAGATTTAAGTCCATCCCAAAAAAAATTCCTCCTTGACCCTGTGGTATGTTTTTAAAAATCTTGAGTGCACTCCTAAAGGAGAGGTGTGCAATTCCAAAAGAATATGGTGTTTGAGTTAGGAATTCTTACATAGATATAAGCAATATTTGTACCATAATGAGTCATTTTTCTAGATAAATGTATCAGATGTACTAGGATCGTGTTACAAATTTTGAATGAGTGCCCACCCTTCTTCACCATTCTTCCATTCCTGCCTTGCTTCAGTTATCCTGTCAGGTTGGATAATAGAAATGGAAAAGAGTAATGCTTCCACATCCTCATCCCTTCTTGAGAGTGGATATGAAACAACATTTTGTTTCCCATTTTTATAGATTATTTCAAAGTCATAACCTAACATCTTAGTGACCCATTTTTGCTGCTCTTTTGAAGATAATCTTTGTTCCAAAAAGTATCTAAGACCATCATGATTTTTTTTTACCTTGAAGTGTCTTCCCATTAGGTAAGGGTTCCATGTGCTTTAGGGCATGTAGTATTTCCAACATTTCCTTCTCATAAATAGGTTTGTGTAAATACTTTCCCTTGATTGGACAACTTTCAAAAGCAATGGGTCTTCCTTCTTTCATTAAAACAACACCACTTCCATTTCCTAAGGCATCACATTCCACCATAGAGGTTTTTGTGAAGTATGGAGTAGCTAAAACTGGAGCTTGACACTTTGCCTCTTTAAGATGTTCAAAGGACTTATTTTCTTCTGGAGTCCAAAAAAATGCATCTTTCTTCAATAATGTTGTTAGAGGTGCTTCTACTTTCCCATAATTCTTAACAAACTTGAGATAATACCCTACCAACCAGAGAAATCCTCAAATATGTTTTAGGTTTGTTTGGATTTTCCATTCCTTGATGGCTTTAATTTTGTTAGGATCTACCTTAACACCCCTCATGAGATACAATATGACCCAAATATTCTACCTCTTGTACACCAAAGAAACATTTGGAGGTTTTTTCATACAATTGTTTCTCCTCCAATAGTTTGAGTACCCTATCAACATGTTGAACATGATCCTTTCGAGACTTGATGTAGATTAGTATATCATTAAAAAATACTAACACAAATTTCCTAAGGAAGGGTTTGAAAATGGAATTCATCAAACCTTAAAATGTGGAAGGTAAATTAGTAAGGCCAAAAGGAATGACCAAAAATTCATAATGACCTTCATGAGTTCTGGATGATGTTTTATGAATATCTTTGATCTTCATTCTAATTTGATGATATCCTAAATGAAGATCCAACTTGGTGAACTACATTGATCCATGTAATTCATCCAATAATTCAGCAATGACAAGAATGGGAAATTTATCTTTAATAATGAGCTTATTAAGCTCCCTATAATCCAAACACATACACCGTGATACATCCTTCTAGTGTACCAATACTACTAGAGTAGAGAAATAACTTTGGCTAGGTTGAATTATACCTACCTCTAGAATTTTTGCAACCATACATTCAATTTCACTTTTTCAGGGATAGGGATATTTGTAAGGTTTGATGTTTGGAGGAATGTTTCTTGGAATCAAATGAATAGCATGATCATGATCATGAATAGGTGGGAGTCTCAAATACCTTGGAATGATTGTCTAATATTCTTTGGAGATCTAGAGAAACAGATGAATTTGATGTTTGAATATCTACTGAGCATAATTATGAAATTGTGCCTCGTTCTTTCTTCAAAGTATTTTTCATGCCATTAGAGTTGATTATCTTCCCCGGTTTCCCTGTGATGCCTCTTAATTCAATTTCCTTCCTAGAAAAATTTCAAGAAAAGTTCTTGAAAATTAAAATATATCGTCCCCAAAGATTGTAACCATTGAACTCTTAATACAACATCAACACCACCCATTGGAATGGAAACCATTGGAATATTCAATACATATTCCCCCATGGTTAAAGTGGTATTATGACACTTCCTTACACAATTTATAATTCCTCCATTTGTGATCATCACTTGAAACTTTGGTGCTGGATATATAAATTAATTCAATTCCTTGGTTATCTTACAATGAATAAAATTATGGGTACTACCATAATCGATAAACAATATTACCTTTTTTTCTTGATATATCCTCCTATATTGAGAGTTTGAGGAGTGGTATTCCATGCAAATGCATTACAAGATATGGTCAAATTCATTTCTCCTTTCTTTGGGGTTGGTTCCTAGTGTATATCCTCTTCTTTTGATGTTTCTTGTTCCTTTTCTTCCTCCTCTTCACAATCTATGTAAAATAATTTATTCTTAGCACACTTATGACCTTTAGTGTATTTGTTATCACAACTGTAAAAAAGCCATGTTGCTCTTTATCCCTCTAGTTTTTGTGGTGTCAACCTTGTAGGTTGTGGGAGGCTAGGAGTAGCAACGCTTCCATCTTTATAGTTGTGAGTGGTATACTTCTTTATTGCCATAATTTTGCTTTCAACTTTTCTTGCCACCTCGAATTCTTTCTCTAACAAATTAGGTTCCCAAAGGTGAACCTCATGTTGGATGTTATCCTTTGAAGTCCCTATGAAGGCATCAATCTTATGCTCCTCTAGAATATCATTTACCTTGATGTTCAATCTTCAGAAGTCCTCAATGTGCCCTATTATTGAACCCATTTGTTTAAGATTCATTAATTGGATAAAGAAGGTATTTCTCATTGTATCCTCATAATATGCTACCAATTCCTCTACAAAAGTTGTCCAAGTGACATTTCATTTATGATAATAAAACCATCAATACCACATAAATTGATTTTGTTATAAACATAAAGATGCAATGTGTACCTTTTATGTGTGCAGCACATCTTGTACATCAAAGAATTGCTCCATTTGTAGTATCCAATTTACCAAATCCTTACCATCAAACTTCCTCATATCTATCTTTGAAATGTGGTGGGTATTAAACCCATTTTTGGAGTCTCTAAAATCATATTTCATATTCGTTTTTTCCTCATCATGATTTTCATGGATTACCTTGTCACCACTAGGAAGCCTTTTTTGCAACAAATTTGTCAACCCTTCCAACTTGGCATTCATCACGTCCATGTCTACTTTAAAACCATCCGTTAAACATTCCATGTTCCATATTATTTTTGCTTCAAAACCATTCATCTCATATTCTAGTTCATTTTTTGTTACTCTTTCCGAGAGCGAAATTTGTTGCACTTAGTCTCGTAATTTTGATATATCATGTTACATTTGTTGCACTTAGTCTTGTATAGATTTATGGTTGCTTACTAGGTGTATCCATTTTTTTCTTTCAAGGCATTTTGCAATCAAACAATGATATTTATGCTTCACTATGCCCTTTGAATCACTTCAAACTTATTTTTCAAACCAAAGTTATGAAAAAATAAAAAAATAAATACACACCTTTTTATTTATTTTAGGAGCTCGATCTTGAAGTTAGTGTTGTATCTTTGTAGTTTTGGCCTCCCAAGAAATAAATTTATGTCATGTGGTATCTCTCTAAGTCTTATTTTAAATTCCATAAGTCAAACCAAGATTGGATTCTTCAAGATAAAGTTATGTCAAATCTCCCACGATGGTTTGATTATTGATTGGTTTAGTAGAGAAAACTTGTACGAGATTCCACGTGTCATTGTTTTAGCCTTCGGCTGTGAAATTGATACACGAGAAAATATAGTTCGTGTGATTTTGGTCACTTTTAAAAAATTAAAATCCGATGCTCAAAGAGAAAGTTACGACGATTTTCTCTAGGTCACTTGTTTGAAATTGAATTTGGAGCATGGAGAAACCCTAGCTTTTTCTGATCAAATATTAGAAAATATAGCGAACCAAGATCTGAATTTTTTACACAAAATTCACCAAGATTTCTTCTCCACGTGGTCGAAATGTTAACATTTGAATCCTATTGGGAAAAAAATTATCACAAAAATTCCAAGATGGCTAGTTTGAAACAGCGAAACCCTAAAATCCAAAGCTCTAATACCAATGTTATGCAACCAGATCACAAAAGAAAAGAAAGAATTAATCAACAACTTGAATATTAGCATCTTTGAGGGGATCGATGAGGGGATCAATGACTTGAATATTAAAAATTCTTGGATTACAAAACCTCCTTGGTATATATAGGAGTTTAAGGGGTCACAATATAATCAGAGCCTACATAACAATAATAATGTAAGGGAACAACAATAACAATAGTGGGCTTGTATGGCGCACAACAATAACAATATGGGGGCTACATGGGAACAATAATAACAATAAGGGTGCTACACTAACAGTAACTATAAGGGGGATACACTAGTATTATAGGGACCTAACACACGCTGAGCAGCTTGAGAGAAGAAATAAGGAGCTATAAAGCTAACAATTAAAGGCTTGTCAGAGCACGAGAAAAGAAATTTGAAGTCAATGCAGTCATACTAAAAACTTATCAGATCTACAAAGGCAAAGGTAACATGAGTTTAGGATTATCCATAGATACTTGTGACGCCCATGGGTGTAGGAGGAAAGAACTAATGGGGCAAATGAGAGTGGTTATGGAAAGAGGCACCAGTTGTCTTGTATGATTATATTATTAAAGAAGGCATTCTATTAAGCACTCCTAGAAGGAACTCAAGCACTCATGAACAATAATATGAAGACACTCATAGAATTACGCATTGTCATCACTATTTTCATCATCATGAGAGAAGAGGGGAAAGAGAGAGTATACAAAAGGAGTTTAAAAAGGCTTAAGCCTCCTACCTTTGATGGCGAAATGAGGAAATCAAAGGATGTCAAAGACTAGCTACTTAGAATGAAGAATTTTTTTTCTGAATCCATAATTACTTAAAGAATATGAAAGCAAAGGTAACCACTTTCAGCCTAAGAGGAAAGGTTTATATATGATGGGAAGATCTGAAAAATGTAAAGGGAATAAGGGAGGAATAATTTTCCCAGAGGGAATTTGAGGAGTGTTTAAAAAAAAAACTCTATATTATAGATACTTCGATAGCAAGGTGAAGAAGTTCTATGAGCTCATATGAAAAATTATGAGTACACCATCAAATTCCTAGAATTGTTGAGGTATGTTCCTTACCTTAAGGAAGATAAAACAAAGATTCATAGGTATGTTAGCAAACTGCCACAACCTTTCAAGGATAGAATTGAATTTGATTAGCACAAGACCTTAGAGAATGCAATTTGAAAATGGAAGCATTGCTATTAGCAGTCTAGCCACAGGCTTGAATATAAATCTAGGTGGAGATTCAAGGGAAAATCCAAATTTAAAGGGAAATGGCAAAAGAAAACCAAGGGAGCAAGTGTGACCCCTGTTAAGAAAGAAAATCAACTAAAGTTCAACATTTCCAACAAAATCCATTCTACTTAGGATGAAGCCAAAAGTCATGAGAAGGGTCTGTATAAGTGTTCGACACATGGAGAATATCACATAAGGAAATATTAACCAAAACAAAATCATGTTGGACCAAGATTGTACAATGCACAAGAGGAAGAGACGGTAAATGACGTAGGTCAGAGGATACCCAAAATTTATGCAGCAGTTGATAATTTCCAAGTTGATCATCGGGTAGTGATTATAGAGATGGAAGGTATGCTCCATGACCAAAACATTTCCATTTTGATTGACCTTGGTTCAAAATTTAGTTACATCAGTCCCTTTGTTGTTGATAAATGCACATTAAAGAAGGAAGCACATGATGAGTCTTGGCTAGTTCATCTGGTCGTGGGGATGAAAACAAGAGTTGAGCATTAGATGAAGGCTAGCCCGATCAAATTAAATGGGATGCCAACAGTGGAAAACTTAAATGTGTAGTCATTGGCATCATATAGCATATTGTTGGGCACAAACTCGTTATATGCACACTGAACCAAGGTTGACTGCTTTGAGAAGACTATCAAATTCCTAAATGGTGCTAGAAATCATAGAATATTGCATGGAAAGCAAAATCCCACTTCGATGAGATAAATTTCAACCATTCAAGCCAAAAGAAGCCATAGAAAGGGATGACTTTTGTTTGTTGTGAAAATATCCAGCAACGGAAAAATTAATCGCATCACTAAGAATGATAGTGATATCCTAAGGAAATACCTCATTTTATAGCAGTTTTCAAATGTATTCTCTGAATATATTCTCGATTTACCTCCTTATCAAGAAGTAGAATTTTCCATCGAATTAGTTCTAGGAGTAGGACCAACATCCAAATCTCCATATAGGATGAGCACTCTAGAATTAGTAGAGTTGAAGCTATAACTCAAAGAGAAGTTGGATAAGGGCTACATAAGGCCAAACGTGTCTCCATGGGGAGCACTAGTTCTATTTGTTAAGAGGAAGGATGGCATACTTTAAGAGGAAGGATGGCATACTTAGGCTGTGCATTGATTACAGATAATTAAACAAGGTGAACATCAAGAATATGTATCAATTTCCATGGATTAATGATCTATTCGATCAGTTAAGAGGGGCGTAAATATTCTAATCTAAGATCAGGCTATCATCGCGTGTGTATAATAGGTGAGGATATCCACTAAACAAACTATAGAACAAGGTATGGGCATTATTAATTCGTGGTTGTGCCCTTTGGGCTTACCAATGCACCTGCAACTTTTACGTGCCTCATGAACACCATGTTGTGCTCCTATATGTATAGGTTGGTTATCATCTGCATTGATGAAATTTTGGTTTATTCAAAGACCAAGGAGCATGAAAAATGCTTGGTCGCGGTACTACAATTTCTAAGAGAGCATAATATTTATGCAAAGTTTAGTAAGTGTGATTTCTTTTAATCATCGATTCATTACTTGGGATTCATTGTCTCAAGAGAGGGAGTGGCAGTTGATGCCAAGAACCTCTGGGCTATCATGGAATGACCAACACCTAGAAACACAGTTGAAGTTAGGTCCTTCATGGGACTGATTGACTATTACAGGAGGTTCATTAAGAACTGCTCTAAGATTGACCACCCAATTACTACATTGCAAAGAAAAGGGAAGAATTTTGGATGGACAATTGATTATGTCACAAGCTTCAATCAACTTAAGTAATTGTTAACTAAAACATCAGTATTAAGAATAGAAGATCCTGAAAAGGATTTCATTGTATACACATATGCCTCCAAGGAGGGACTTGGTGGAGTCTGGATGTGAGAAGGCCAAGTGGTTTGTTATGGATCATGAAAGCTAAATGAGCATGAGCAGAACAACGTATCCCATTATTTGGAATTGGTTTCCATCATCCATGCATTGAAGATGTGGAGACACTACCTCCTCAACATAAGGTTTACCTTAATGACTGATCATGGAGGGTTGAAATATTTATTTGAACAAACCAAGTTAAATGGAAGGCAAGCCAAAGGGTTGGCCACACTTAGTGAATTTGACTTTGAAATAAAATATATAAAAGGAAGGGAGAACAGAGTAATTGATGCACTCAACAGGAGGGTGCAATTAAACCATACAGCAACCATAAGTACCTACAAAATTGATCTTGAAGAAAAGATTAAAAATGTTTGAAAGCAAGACTAAAAGTATTAGCGATTAAAAGAGAAGCTACAATAAGGCTCTCAAGGCAATGAAGGTAATGACTATTGCCTTACAGAAAAGGGATGATTAAATTCAAAAGCAAAATCTATGTTCCAAATAACAACGACTTGAAGAAACTCATATTAAAGGAGTTTCATGCTAAGTCATACTTTGGTCACCTTGGTTACCAAAATACATTGACAACCATCAATAAATTTTAGTTCTGGCCTGATTTAAAAAGGGAGGTGGCAGGTTTCATCTCCAAGTGCATAAAGTGCTAGCAAGTAAAAGTTGAGTGCAAGTACCCAGCGAGTTTATTGAAACCCATTCCCATTCTAGAATGGAAGTTGGGAGTGATTTCTATGGATTTTATTACAAGGCTGCCAAAGAATCCAAAACAACATGATGTAATCATGGTGGTGGTTGATAAGTTGAGCAAGTTGGATCACTTTGTTGTTGTTAAATCTATAGACTCAACTAGTGAGGTAGCTCAAGTTTTCATAAAGGATATTGTGAGATTACATGGAGCTCCCAAGCAAATCATCTCAGATAGACTCTGCCAAATTCACTTCAAAATTATGGAGATAATTATTTGCAGGCTTGGGAACAAAGCTAACATTTAGCACAACATGTCATCCTCAGATTGATGGGAAAATGGAGAGAATAAACATAATTTTGGAAGACATGCTAAGAATGTATGTAATGCACCAGCCTAAGAAGTCAAGTTCTAATATCTGTTTCGCCCTCTTACTACCAGAGGGGAAACTCACCTGATTCTACTTCCCATATACACAATTTTCACAGAAATCAAAATCTAGAGAGCTATTACTCATACCTTCTACCATACCTTTATCATGAAGTATTTGAAGGCCCTTCTCTCCAATATGTCCAAGCCTTTGATGCCACAACATGGTCTTCTCTCCAGAGGCCACTAGATTTTCTGCTCCACTTTCAGGAACCACGAAACTGTTGCACCCATCAATAACAGTGCTACCTTGCAGCTTGTACAAAGTTCCAATTTTAACTCCCTACATCAATACCAGTGCTCCATAAACCATTTTGCAGGTATCCTTCTCGAACACTGTTTTTACACCTACATCATCCATCTTGCTTACAGAAATCAGATTTCTGGCCAACGCAGGAATATGCAGAACACCTAGAAGTGTTCTAACCCTTCCACCTTGCAACTTCAACTTTACTTTTCCGCGACCAATTATTCTAGCCTTCCTATCATCCCCTAAGAAGAGATCACCACCATCATATTTCTCATACTCGCAGAACCACTGTCTATGGGGAGTGAAGTGAAGGGATGCACCTGAGTTAATCAACCATGCCTCATGATCTACATGTGTACTTGAAGAAGCCATGTATACATCCCCACCTTCATCTAAGGTGGTTTTCACCTCTGCACAAGGAGCATCATCAGATCCCTTTCCTTTATCAGGAGCTTTAGATTTACAGTCCCTTTTGTAGTGCCCTTCCTTTTTTCATTTCCATCACACCACCTTTACAGGTTTTCTTGGAGATTTAGATCTCCCTCTAGATTTAGATCTCCCACTCGATGACTTATTTTTGTTTCGGTTCTGTGACCATCCTCGTACAGACAAGGCATCACCATTCTGGCTCTCCATATTTTTCTGTCTAATCTCCTCCGTCAGCAAGATGAGACTATGTCATCAAACTGCAAGGGAGTTGCATTGCTACATATTGCAATAACCAGACTATCCCACGAATCTGGTAGAGAACACAACAAACTGATGCACTTATCTTCATCTGAAATTTTAATATCAACAGATGATAACTGACTTACCACAGTTTTAAATGCATTCAGATGCTCTGTCATTGAGTCTCCATCTTTCATCCTCAGGTTATATAGCTTTTTCCGCAGGAATAGTTTATTCACCAGAGACTTAGATTGGTACAAAGTCCCTAACTTGTCCCACAGAGCCTTCGCCATAGCTTCCCTGATACATTAAGCAATACTGAATCTGAGACACACAATTTTATTGTGCTCTTTGCCTTCCGATCCAACTTCTTCCATTCTTCATCGGTCACTCCCATTGGTTTAGTACCCAGATCTACTGTGATCCATTGATCTTTATCCACCAACAGATCCTCCATCTTGAGTTTCCACAACTCAAAACTCTGACCATTGAACTTC
>APFE030228438.1:0-25706 GCA_000404065.3 Pinus taeda
GGAAGGAGATCAGTTGGCTATAGTATGCTTTTGGGTTGAATATCTTAAGATCTGAAATATTGGGTTATTGTTTCAAAATCTCGATCTATATGAAGGTGAAGTGGAAAGCGAATCTGTGAAGGGTGATCTCTTGAGCGCTGCAGCTGCGGAAGTGCAGAGGCGCCATAGAAGGTGCAGTGCGGAGACGCAACAGAGGCGCCAAAGAAGGCGCAGTGCGGAGGTGCCACAGAAGGCGCAGTGCAGAGACGCCATAGAAGGTGTAGTGCAAAGGTGCCACAGAAGGCGCAATGCAGAGATGCCACAGAGGCGCCATAGAAGGCGCAGTGCGGAGACGCCACAGAGGCGCCACAGAAGGCGTAGTGCGGAGGCGCCACAGAAGGCGTAGTGCGAAGGCGCCATAGAAGGCGTAGTGCGGAGACGCCACAGAAGGCGCAGTGCGGAGACGCCACAGAAGGCGCAGTGCGGAGACGCCACAGAGGTGCCACAGAAGGCGCAGTGTGGAGATGCCACAAAGGCGCCACAGAAGGCGCAGTGCGGAGACGCCACAGAGGTGCCAGAAAAGGAAATTGCGTATCTGTCTTAAGATCTTTTGTTGACTGATTTTTTTGTTGATAAGGTGTTCTGGGTTTAGTTTACTGTTATTGTGGATCTGGTTATCTGGGTGACTTACTGGTACTTGATGATCATTTGATGTTTATGGATTCAGTTTGAAAATTTATGAAAAGTGGTCCTTGAAAGAAAAGAAGTAGGGGGTTGTAGCTCCCTTCCAGGAGAGACTGGAAAACGAGAGAGAGTTGTAGCTCTCTGCAGGTTGCAGCCTGCGTACTGGTAAAGGACTGCACCAGTACAAGACCATTGTAAAAGGAGTTTCTAATTTGAAAGAAGATAGAGACATATTGCAGCAGGTGGTTTTCACCCACATTGGGTTTCCACCTTATATCTGGTGTTCTTTGATGTGACTGTCTGTTTTTCTTGCTCATTATTTTATGGTACTGATATGCAAAAATAATTGAAAGTGTAAATAAGGAAGATTTGTTAAAAGAACTAGATAATACTGATTCACCCCCCCTCTTAGTATTATTTTCAACAAAAACTCCATAGGTTTTTTCGTAGATTTGTCTCTCAAGCTTGAAAAATCGTAAAATAATACATGAGAGAACCTATTGACCATGTTCAGTCAACATATTCCTTTTTCATAGATAATCTATCTCAGCCCGAAAAAGGGTTAAACTTATACTGAATAGATGTCATTTCCAATCTGTTAACAAGATGAAAAGGACAAGCACTTGGCAATCATTTCATATTTAGAGAGTCTGAAAAGTTCTTAAAGAGGACTCCAAGGGGGTTCCTTTTTCGATGTTTAACAGAGCTCGAAAAAGAGATAAAGGTATGCTCTATGGTCAAAGATGCAATTTACAATCGAGCACATCAAATTCTATAAGTCAACTATAAAACCTGCTCAAAACACCACCAAATGGATTAAACATACCTGTTTAATGACTAAAAATAGGTAAATACTAAATTTTATTCAATTAATGAACATGGAATAAACATAAAACAAGTATTTACCATGTCAGTTTTACCATTTGATATTTACTATTCAGTTTTGTGGTATGGGCTAGTTTTTTACCTAGAACTTCAGCAGTTGATTGTGAGAGATTCTATGGACCATTTTTGCCCCTCCTCTTTCTTTTCATGTCATTCTTTTACTGTTTCATGCAAGTTTGAGGGTTTTTTGGGGCCTGTGAGGTTAGATTTTTTTTCCCTAGGATCAACGTAGTCTTGCATGTCAAAAAATGCATTAAAGAGCACCCAAATAGAAGGCTTCCTACTCTATAGCACACTATCTCCTTGCCTGGGCTGTGTTGGGTGAGTTTCCCAAATTTGTTTCACGTGTTTCCTCCAAAATTTGTCCTACTTTTTGCATGGAAAGGATCCTAATTAAGCTTATGGTTTGATTGCATGCTTTCGTCGAATCAGAATGAACATTACTTAGCTAGAAAGAGAGCATGAAGAACAAGACATGATTGCCCTAAATAATCTGGGTACAGTTGAGGCCCTCAAAAACTGTGGGTTGCTCAAATACTTCAGGTTGTTCAGACTGAGGCAACAAATAGAACTATTGCAGTTTCTAGTCTCTGATACTAAATGTTATGAAACCAACTCAAGAAAAGATAGAAAAGATAGATCAACGCCTTAGAATTCAGCCTCTTCGAGGGGGAAACCTCCTTTACATTACATAAATGAACATTCTTGGATGATACAAATGTGAAAAAGAACTCCTCTCTATATATAGGAGTCTAAGGGATCATAACATAATCAGAGCCTACATAACAATAATAAATGTAAGGGCACAATAATAAACAATAGTGGGCTTCTATGGGGCACAATAGTAACAATATGGGCACAATAGGGGCACAACAATATTAATAAGGGGTACAACTACAATAGTAATGGGGTAATCACTAGTATTATGGGGACCCAACACCAACAGATCAGGCTTTTCACATAGGGGACAAATTGGTCCCTATTATGATTGATGGTGTTTAATTTCTTACCGAGTTGTCGAGGTGAGGTGCCCCCATCTCACTTTCAGGATTTGCCCGTGGAGGTGAATCGGTGAGAGATTATATTCAACAGTTTTGTCAGCTAGGTACACATCCTTGCAAGGGTGGGAAAATAAACATCAGGTATGCAAGTGATTTACCTTTGAGAACTATCCTTTTCATTATCACAAATTTGGCTGGTAGTGCGACACTTCATCTAGTGAATAGATCATATATGCACTATGCACTAGAGTGTCTTGAGCCAAAAATATTCAACTAGTGTGAGGTCATGCTTTCTTCACTGAAAGAACAACTGACAAAGGTAAAAAGTGGTAAGACGAGGAATTTTAGCTATGGTTTGATCTTAATCACTTTTGCCTTAGAAAGAATTCCATTGATGCAACCACAACATGTAACACTGGGTGTAGCTGGTCCTAGAGATCCATGGATGCAGAGGTGGGTTGAATTGATGGCTAGACATGTGGGTCAGTCAACAATCATTTTTTCCACTGCATTCTTCAGTTGGCTTCATTGATAATACATTTTCATCAAGGAGCATCCATACTCAGGGATGGATTTTTTTGAAGACCCAGACTTGATTTTACCAGTGGGCACTCAATGGGGTGCTATAGGTAAATTTCTGACTAAAATATTTTTTTATTTTTAAGTTTCTACATGTTTTTGTGTTTTGATGTTCCAAGACTAAACTAAAATCTTTCTCATGCATTCATATGTGGGTATTGTTCGACCTATGAGGCACCAACAGGAGGTAGGTGGGTCAGCGAGGAGAAACATTGGGAGAGAGGTCCTCCAGGGTTTGGATTTGGCCGAGATCTTGGCAGAGTTGTAGGATCATGTGGAGGGATTAACCCTTGGTATTCTAGATGTCCGAATCGAGGAGTTACCTATGAGGCTGTAGTGC
Organism: Pinus taeda; assembly: GCA_000404065.3. Taxonomy (NCBI): domain Eukaryota; kingdom Viridiplantae; phylum Streptophyta; class Pinopsida; order Pinales; family Pinaceae; genus Pinus; species Pinus taeda. The sequence goes on from APFE030228438.1 coordinate 3,469, forward strand.
CATACTATTGGTGTTCCAGGCCATTAGGTGCGGCTCTTGTGCATGATAGCTCAGGCTGTGACCTGTTATCATGAGCATCACTAGGTCTAATTAGGATGTTTTTGCATGTATTTTCAATTTTTAGGTTAGATGAACAAATGTGTCTTGGACACAAATTTTGTAAAAATAATTAAATCATCTATCTATTTTTACTTTTAGAGTTTTTATATATATAGCTATATGCAATCCTATTCAACTGATGATGTGAATTGAAAATTTACTTTTACATGTGTTGCAAATGTCTGTTTAACACATAATTCACTAATGAGTCAGTTAATGTGTTAAAGTTTTTGTAAATATGTTGATATTGAATGTACTCAAAATTTCTTTCCAAAAGACAAACTCTAAGGAACACACGAAGAATTGTCAAATTTTGGACAGTATAAATGTTTGTTAGTTGTAGTACAACGAGTTGTGAATCCAGCCTAATGATGATTCAGCGGATGCGAAGTGAAATGGCATCAGAGAGAAGTTTGATCAATGCGCTATACTCAACGATATTGTTCGTCTATTGACCAATACAAATCCCTTGAAAACTCACTAACTTGCCACTTGGAGAGAAAATGGCCCATGTTGTAGAAGATAGGTTCTAGGTACTACAACTAGCACCATCGACATAACTAACAAATGGTTCCAAAGGTTCTAAAATTTGTAACAAATGCAAATCGGATTACTTAACCACATAAAAACTTTAAAAGACACACTGACACACACACATACAATTAAAGCGTATATAGAGTGATTTTTACTACTCAATTAAGCGTAGTATCATTTGAGATACAGCCCATTTCGGGGCTGTGACAATGGAATTCCATCATAATCCACCAACTCATAGGCACCTTTTGCAAAAACACGCTTGACAATATAAGGACCCATCCAAAGCGGTTCAAATTTCCCTGCTCCTAGTCTATCAGCTTCTTGATCATAAAGCAAGACCGGGTCTCCTTCTGAAAAAAGGTGAGGCTTGACATTTCTGTCATATTGCGCCTTGATTCATTTCTTATGCGCTTCGTTAGCCAATGCGGCTTCACAATGGTTTCATCCAGAAGGATAAGTTCCAAGAAACGCGCTTCTTCTTTAGAAGTGTGAGGTGACATTCCAATCGCGAGTTTGAGAGATGAAATTTCACATTGTATCGACAAGATTGCTTCTAGACCATACACCAATTGAAAGGGTGTGAATCCAGTTGCATTTCTCGACGTTTGATATGCCCACAAGGCAAAGTACAGGATTAAATGCGATCTTTGTTTATGAACCCCTATCATTCTTTGAATCATTCGCTTTAGGACTTTGTTGATGGCCTCAACTTGTCCATTCACTTGCGGATAATAAGGGGTAGAACTATCATGTGAAAGTCCTAACTTAGTAGTCAACTCAACCATCATGTGATTGTGAAAATGAAATCCATGATCTGTAACTATAGCCTGTGGTACACTAAACTGGGCAACCACATGGTTGAAAAAGAAAAGAGTAGTTGTTTTGCCACTATTATTTAATGTTGGGATCACCTCGACCCATTTGGTAAAATAGTCAACGGTGACTATAATGTACCCATGCCTCCCAGCCGAAGTGGGGTTGCATGTCATGAAGTCAATGCCCCATTTGGTGAATGGTCCAACATTGAAAACAGGATGCAATGGTACAGGTGGTAATCTAGCTTTACAGTCATAGATCTGGCATGCATAATAGCTTCTGAGGACAATTATGCAATCTTTGAATATACTAGGCTAGAAGTAACCAGCACGGAGAATTCTCTATGCAGTAGCATAACCATATAAGTGTCCACCACAAGCACCTGAATGGCAATCATTCAAAACCTTCTCGGCTTCCTCATGAGTGAGGCACCTTCGTAAAATCGTATTGATACCATGATGATCAAGAGTGTCGCCAACGATCAGATAATCTTTGGCTTGGTATCGGATAAATCAATATATCTCCATACCACACATCAGATGACGAAATCAAGAATAGAGATTCATCCAGAATTGATGGTTGTGATGTTGAATCAATGATATCTGAGGGAAGATCGCAAAGTAGCTCGGCAAAAATGAGAGATTTCTTTGATTTGGACTTGATGAATTCTAGATCAAACTCCTGCAAAATGACAATCCATTTTGAGTATTTCCCCCCCATCAACTGACATGACAAAATATATGTCATAGGGTTTCAATCCAAAATGACAATGGTCTTCCGGAGCAGGATATAGTGACAAAATATCTGTACTGCTTGAACAACTTCCAAAGATAGTTTCTCGACATAAGAGTACTTACTTTTTGTATCATTGATATTTTGACTCAAATAATATATCAGATGTTCAATCCTATCTTCCTCTTAGACTAAAACCATTCCAATGGTTGTATCGGCAATGGCGAGATACAGGAAGTAGTCGTTTTCATAATTTGGGGAATACATTAATGAGGCTCTAATCAAGGTATCTTTCAGAGCATCAAAGCTTGCACAACCTGATCCCAATGGAAGGGTATCCCCTCTTTCAATAAATGAGTAAATCCTTTAGCCATTTCAGTGTAATTGGGAATGAACCTCCTCAGAAAGTTAGCCTTCCCTTGGAGTCTCTGTAAATGAAGTAGATTAAAAGGTGGAGGCAAATCAAGGATTGCCTAAACCTTAAGTGGATTGAGTCAAATTCCCTCCTTAGACACTATGAAACCAAGAAAACGACCAAAACAAACACAAAACATACATTTGTGTGGATTAAGCCATATTTTGTAGTGTTGGCATCGTAAAAATATGGCTCTCAAATGTTGTGGTTAATCAGTCTTCTTTCGTGAATGAGTAGGTAAATCGTCAAGGTAAGGTTGAACAATATGTTTGATGTCATGGAAGGAATAATTCATTTCCCTCTAAAATGTTGCCCCTGCATTCTTCAAACCAAATGGGAGTTTCCGATAAGCTAATGTGCCCCATGGAAAAATAAAAGCAGTTTCAGATTGGTCCTCTGGGCAAATATTGATTTGATTGTAGCTAGAAAATCCATCCATAAATGAGAATATTTCACATCCAGCACATTCATCAATAATCTAGTCGATAAAGGGAGTGGGATAATTTCCTTTTGGACAAGCCTGATTTACATCCCTATAATCGATGCACACTTGTATTGTCCCTTGTTTCTTAATGACAGGAACAATATTGGAAACCCAGTCAGTAAGGGGAACAGGGTAAATGAAACCAACATGCAAAAGTTTTTCAACTTTTTCCTTAATGGCAGCATCCTTCTTTGGATGAACAGGTCGGAGGCATTGTCGTATTGGTTTGACATCAAGATACATTTTTATTTCATGTTCAACTATACTAGAGTCTATACCTGCCATCTCCTCATGTGACCATGCAAATATATCTCGAAATTCACAAAAGAGAGCACAGTAAATATCAAGTTCTCATGGATAAAGATATTTTCCAACATGAATGTTTTCTACAACGTTAGATTTGGTCAAAATATTGATAGAAATAATCTCTTCAATATTTGACAGATTTCGCTCGGAATCTACTGTATCTATGAAAACGAAATTCAAAAGGAAATCGACAACTGAAGGGTGATTAAGTTCATTTGAATAATATTTGATGTGATCTGGAAGATGGGAACAATGATTATAATCCTCCCATGGTTCTCCTTCCATCATCATTGATTGGAAAATTCCTTCATTAGTAGAAAATATACATGAAAAAATATCAGAAGAAGTACCAAATTCTAATGAACGATCTACCCATACAATTGACGAAAATGGATTTGGGTTTGTCGTACAAGCCAGAAAGATTGATTGCTATGCTAGCTCAATAGGGCTTAGTGGAATGATTTCAGAACTACTATCAACTTCAAAACTATTGGTAATCTTCCTTAAGTCAAATGAAGTGGAAGATATCATGTTGCAAGTCTCAACTTTTGCCACTTACGCAAAATTTGATGGTGGTGGTGGTAGTGAAAAAGTACCCATTAGGGAATAGTATTTAAAGAGACCTACACCAATGTTTTGGAGAGATAGCAGGGGTTCGTGTACCAATGGAATGCTTCTAGTAACCTTTGAACTAGAAGTGAAGAATGCGAGTTGGTTGATAACTGTGATTCCACCTTTTTTAGGAAATGCAATCATACCAAAGTATGTTGAAACCACAGCAGCCATGGCATAAACCCACGGTCCTCCTAGTAAAATGTTGTAGTCAAGGGCTCTGTCAACTACCTCAACTTCAACTGTTACCATTTTTCCTCCTAGTTTGATTTGTAGATTACTCAATATTCCACAAGGCGTATATGTGTGACTGTCAAAAGCTTTTAACGTTGTTGGTGAACATGACAAAGGTGGTGAGCCAAGTGTTTTCTAGCAACTCATAGACATTATACGATTAGATTACCCCTCATCAATAATGGTTTGATGAACAACTTTATTCAAGGAATTTACTTGAATCAGAAATTTTAATTGTGCTGGTAACTATGGCGTATAACCCGCATGGTTGAAAACCACAAGATTGGAATCAGTTGGATCAATTCCACCAATTGCTAACAACAAAGCCTGCTTTTGGGAGGGATAGTTTTGAAGTACCTCGAGCGTAGACATAGTAGAAGATGACTAAGCCATATCTTCTACTATGTTATAATTCTGTGCAGATCGAGCTCAAGGGATAAATGTCAATTTGTGTACAACTCCCTTAGGCAATTTTATTGTTAATTTTGGTGCAATAAGTGGTGGAATAGGATCATTTGAAGTTGTAGTCGAAGCATTAGGTCGATCAGCCTAGTTATTCGACAATAATAATTGATTTCCATAATCTTATCTCCATGTTGACACCAAAACATCATATCTTTTCTTAGAGGCAGATAGCATAAGCACTTGGGAAGTGGAAGCTTGGTCTGTAGCAACCATATTTGTCTTCAGTTTTGGAAAAGGATCAGTCAATACTGTGGATGTATTAGAAGTCTTCAGAAGCTTTGAGACTTCGAAGCAGTGCAGAAAATCTCACGTAAAATGCCCATCATTATAAATCAAACATGGGTAATGAGGTTTCCTAGCCGAAGAATAGGAATCAGATGATTTCTCTTGAGGGGAGTTATTTTGTTTCTTCTTATTTTCCCCTTTTTCTTACCTCCTGGTTGCTTTTCATTCTTTCCCTTGTCAGATGACACAAAATTTATTTCAGAAGTAACAGTGTTATCAAGTGCATTTGTAGTTTGATTAATAATTGCAAGTGTTTGACCAGATGGTCTACCTGTCGTTTGTGTGCTTGAAGAACCAATCACACCGTCACTAGCATGAGAGTCCTTTCTTGATGGTGGAGGAGGAACAGTGAAAGTTTTTCAGGGTGCATTCAGAATCTTGTCATAGAGCGTGTCAGAATATGTATAAATCAAGTCCAAATATTGGGCACGAGCAATTTCTTGCTCTTCTGTGACAACTCCACCTTTCGCCACATCCTTGGTGATAGATGGCAGCAAGGATTTTATAAACCACTTAGCCAGAAGCTGATCAGGAACAAAAGTTTTAACCATGCGACAACGATGAAGCCACTCATGAATATGATCAGAGATATGAGTAGGAGTAGTCTATTTAAAGTTGGTTAATAGTTTCCAGTCTCATATCATATGGGTAACTGGAAGTGGGTTAAAAATGTGGTAGCTAAAGCAGTGAAGTTATCAAAAGAAGCTTGTGGTAATTTGATGTACCACTTTACAGCCGGACTAGTAAGCATTCTCTGGAAAAGACGAAGTTTAATAGAAGCATCATTCAATGAGTTTGATGAACACCATAAATGAAAAGTCATGACATGGTTGGACGGGTCTTCTCTAGGATTTCCATTGAATTTCGAAATATCGGAAGGTAACTTATGAGGAATCACTTGCCACCAAGGTGCGTAAAGAATTGGGTCATTGGTGAGCCGATTTAGATCTAGTAACTCAATTGTCACAACAAAAGGCAACTGTCTATTGAGGTCAGGTTGAGCATATCTAGGGTAAGAAGGAATTGCCTGGCTAATGGACCTTTTCATACCAGCATAAGGCATCTGCTACTGGTAACCTTGATATGGGTAAGTTTGTTGAGAAAATCCAATGTAAGGTTGTTGTTGTTGTGCACCAGGGTAAATTTGTTGTTTTCCAAACCCAGCATAGACTTGTTGACCAGGGCCTGGATAAACTTGTTGCTGACCAAACCCAACATGAGATTGTTGGCCAAGTCCATGTTGAGGTTGGTATTGTTGGAATTGTTGTTGTTGATATTGGGGCTACCAAGGCTATTAAATCAACTATTTTTGTTGTTGGTACAATGGTTGTTGATTTAATGGTTGTTGTTGCCCACCAATGTAAGGTTGACCAAGTTGTGAATACACTAAACCAGTGTAATTCTGTGTCATTCCAGTAAAAGGTAAACTAGCTTGAAGTTGTTGGACTCCAAACACATGTGGTTTTTGTAAAACCAACTGAAAAGGATGGATTTGTATACCTGAAACTTGAGGGTCTGAGGTTGAAGGGCCAGCTTTCACAAGTTGCAATACAAAAATTTGAGCTTGTAACTGCGGCATAGTTGTAACAACAGGTGTTGTAGGTATGGATGAGACAGTTTGCATAGGTTACGATGGATACACAAACCTAGGTTGAACGGCCATGGTTGGCTGCCACTGATAGACAATCATTCTAGGATGACCTAAAGATGATGTCATACTAACATATGGTTTCCCCCCAGAATATGGAGGATAAGGAGAATATGCATATTGTTCTTCGTATGGGGGTAGTCCAGTGTTAAGTGGATACATAAGATGGTAACCAGATGAAACAGCTTGATGTGAACTTGATGGGTCCAATTGTTCGGTACCCGTAAATGAGGAACCAGATAAATTCAAGTAGAGGACATTGGTGAAGACCAAGGGCTAGAAGCAGCACCTAAGTGGGTTCCTGATAAAGATTGGTAACCCAATGGGATGGATGGAACACCATATAAGTGTGACTCAGGTGTCGTAGTAAACATCGAAGAGGTTGCAACAGAAGATTCTGTCGTAGCTGTAATAGATGGTATGGTCTGGGATGTTAACTTTTCCATAGTCAAATGTCCAAATAAGTTTCCTAACGAATCAATAGGTGTTTGAAAGTAATCAGGATCAAAAGGAGTAGTGAAATGAGGAGTATGAGGATACATATCAAGTCTAGTTCCAAAATTGAATGGAGTTCTAGGTGATTCTACCTCAGGTTCCTATTCTATTGAAATCAAACTAGGTGGAAGAATTTCACCGTCTGGTCTGTAACAGATTTACAGTCATTGTTGAGCTAAATAGGACATCTCAACAGTTACAGATGTCTGAGGATCTACCGGTTGATCTTCTCTCAGTAAAGTAACAACTTCTGATTGATCCACCTCAAGATCCAAATGTTATGGTACAAGAACAAGTTCAGGTTGGGGTTCGTGAACAACTTCTGGTTCAGAAGTAACTTTTGATTGAACAATGTTGGGTTTAGGATCCAGTTCTAGTTGAACAAATTCAGGTTCAGAAGTAATTTCTTGTTGAACAACTTTAGATTGAGAATCAACTTGTTGTTGAACAACTTGGGTTACTGTTTCACTAGATTCAGTTCTAGTTTCCTCAGGTAATTGTGGAGATTCCACTTCAGTAACATATGTACCAGTAACCATAGGTGTAACTAGGGTCACAATACTTACCGATATAGGTGTTTCTAGTAGTTCAGATGAAGAACCAGATGCTTCTGAAGTACTAGATCCAGTTAAACGATACCACTTTGACTAAATAGGTGTAGCTTTGGGTGGTAAAGGCAGTTTACTCGCTGCTCTCCATAAACAACTGGGTAAGGGTTGAATTTCCTCCATAGTTGCTGATTGATTTTAATACAAAAAGAAATAAAAAAAAGGGTAAGCTAGGCAAAAGGTTTACCAAGCAACTGTGAACTGCAGAATACCTCCTTGCAAACCAAGAAGTATGGGCAGGCAATCTCCCCAAATGTTGTGTTCGGTGTATCATAGTGTACAAGGCGGCTGACTCAGTTACCTAAGGATGGATAGCAACCTAGTGTTGTCCTCCCATATATATCTGAAAGTACATGGAGGCCCAGTCCATATTAGCGCTGTCTAATGCAAAACCACACAATGAGAGCATTCCCATATACTTTATGTACTGTAACACTGCCCTATATACCCGAAGGTAGGTAGACGAGCTACGATATACTCAAGTACGTGGAATGAGATATCACACTCAGGATGTATTGGAGACAAGTTAGCGACAACTGCTATGTTTTACGACGTCGGAATGCATCTCTAGCCTAGAACCTCTAAATGTTTTGTGTTCGATGACAAGGCTCCATTAGGTTAATTGAGGTTAATTTTAAGTTGATCTTGATTAGGAATTTTCCTTTCAAGGTTCACCACATGATGTATTTTCAATTCCTAGAATGAAACTAATATGATAAGCATTCTTTCCATCCAATTTAACAATGAAAATATTAGCTAATAGGGATAGAACAATCAGATTTCTTTCAATCAAAGAGCAAAGAGCACACTCTAATGCAATTTCCCTAAACTATTCCTATGAGCACACACAAACATTTTTCAATGCATGATGCAAGTTTTTCTTTTTTATTCCCTTAATGTTATGATGAACAAAAAAGGAAACTAATGCACATACAATCAATCAATCTTTAACAAGAACGAAGACTTTACGACAATTTTGTTTCGAAGGAAATGAAGACTTATACGACACTTTCTTTCGAACAAAGATTAATTGACTATAATCTAATTTTGACCATGAATCGATAATGACAAAGAAATCATTTAAGAAACATTAATCAATCAAATCAAAGTAGGGCTATCAAAGGAGAAACAATCTTGATTTCAAAGACATAACATTCATTAATCATTCAGCAAGCAATCAAACAAAAGAAATTTGGTAAAAATCCTATCCAAAGGTGGAAAAATGACCCAAGGAGGATCAATGCAGCTCTGAATGGGAGAAAGTGCACTTCATAGCACTATCCCTAAGCCAAGGGTGCTCTGCAGTGCACTATGTCCCTCACAAGCCTGCGCTGGTGACAGTAAGCCATTTCAAGAGGCAAGTAAACATAGTTTTTGACCAAAATTCACTTCAACAAGGCTAAAATACTATCAATGAAAGGAATTAAGGGTTTCTAGAGTGTCCTAGGATGTGATAAGCTACTTGGAATGATGATCGTTCCCCAATGGAGTCACCAATTTGCTATGAATAATTTGGTATCTACGGATAAATACTAATTCCCTAGATAAGTAGCTATATCTAGAACAACAGTTTAAAGCACTTTAACCTTTTTCTATAAACAATAGATAAGACAAAGAGAATGAGAGGACCTACTTGTACTTTTGCTTTCCTCTTGTCTCCTTTGTATCGATCCTGCCGCTCCTTCCCGTACTTAACATGCTTGAGAAGCACCTGTAAACATCAACAGAAGACAAATAACCAATCAAATCAAAAGATCTATTGATTACAAGTAAATGGAATCAGATACATTCACACATATGAGCATTACATATCAAGATAAGCATATGGAAAATGGTGCAAATACTTTATTGAATAGAAGGAAGAATTACAACCATGAAACCTGATTCAAAGTCACTTCTCCAGCTTTGGTTCCATCCACATCACATCATAAGATTGACATTCCAGCAACATAATGACATTTAAAATAGTCTCAATTCTGAAACTAACATTATCTCCTTACAATTCATCAAAGTCCAACCCCTTGATCACTTAGATGAGTGCTCAATTTATAAGAAGATGGAGGAGGTTTTTTCATCAATGAGGGTATTGAATGGCCTTCCATACTTAGAATTAGTTCCATGGAGGAAGGGATGACAGGATAGGATGTATCTTAACTCATTCCTCATCCTTTTTCATGTTCATGGGCAATGATAAATATGGGAATCTTCTAGAAGGCTCCAGAAGATAAGAATATTCCCCAAACCCTATGCGAATTTCGCTCAAACTCACCCAACGCAAGTCAAAGAGGGCCTAGGTGCTCTGCAGAGCACCCTAGCATGGACTTAATTGCTCTGCAGTGCACCCTTGCATGGGCATACCTGCGCTGGTCCCTCTAGAGGACATTTCAGGATGTCTTCAAGCCATGAAATTGTCTGGGAAGGAGGCATTCAAAAGGTTGACTTGTTTAGGGCATGTAGAAACTGAAATTAGGGTTTGATGAGCCCTAAAAAACTGATCTAGATGATGGAAGTGATGTGCCCAAATGGATATGTAACACTACCTCCCTAGACAAGGAACTAGGTGAAACCTTCAAATAGAAATGAAACTCAAATATACCTTAACACAAGAGAATGCAATAAGAATTGGATCAATGATTTGTATTAATTGAAGAAAATAGAGTTTGTAATTACAAAATAATCATCGCCCCCCTACTCGAATTGAGAAAAAAATAATATACACATTGCATTTCCCTTTCTTAGCACAAAAGAGTTGAGAACATCCATTAGGATCTAAGATCCTTGCGTTCTTCTTCATTTCATTCTAATGAGCTGACTATGATAAGAAAAAGTACATAATTGTATTGGTTTTCATCAATTTGTCTTCACGCTAATAGGGGATGTAGGGGTAGTTATCATCAAGTGAGTCAACCTTCCTTTCATTGTTGTCCTATCCTCATTATCCACTATTTTGGTGTATCAATTACCAACACTATGGTATCCAATGCTATCCTAGCTAGTGTAGTGACTACACAAAATAAAAATATGAACCATCCATTGGTGTCATGGAAACAATCAACCATCAATATTGTAGAAACATGAAACAATGTCATGAAATGTGTTCATTGTTCCAACATTATGTATGGTTTTGCAGCATCACGTCTAGTGTTTCAACATCATGTTTGGTGTTGCAACAATGCATATGGTGTTGCAGAAATGTGTCTATTGTTGCAGCAACTTTGGTAGCAATTCTAACCTATTTTTCACTAGTTCTCACAAGCCCCTTCATTTGTAAGCATAAAAGGTTAGTTTTTCCTTGAATTACACTAGCATAATTCACTAAATTGACATGAATTACAAGAAAACATACCTTGGGAAAAATAGATTATATTAACATGTATAGACTAAAAGGATGGTTGGGATGATACTCAAAAGTGATTAAAAAGAAAAAAGATGGTAATTTAAGATCTCATCACATTGCATAGAGGATTTCCCCTTGAAAAGGTCATTCTACATTATTTTTCCATTTCTAGATTATTAATAAAGGGATATTGTTTGCAAGAATTTCTTCCCTATGGCTAGGTTTGGAGCCTCAATAGAACAATTATAGGAAACCTGAATCCATACCCAAAATAATCAAGAAAACTTGAGAAAATGTTGTCTAATAATTGGTGAACGTACTTGGAGAAATGAGCGCTGATGTATATCCCTTCACTTGATCTCTATCTTTTGATCCTCACCATGAAACCTACATTCACACAATTGGCAAGAGATGGATAGTATTGCATTTTGAAGGCATGCACAATTTCTCTTAGGAGACTAGCATATATATGTAGTTTTATATTGAGAGGGTCACATACATACATGCAAATCCAGAGTGATAGGTGCATATATGATCTCAAAACTTGTTTCTTAAATATTTATTTAGGGAAAAGATGTTTGCAATATGAAAGGGATATGATGACAAGGCCAACAAATGCATCTCTAATCAAGTCCGGGAAAATATGTTATACTATATACCCCTCAATGTATGAGTTTAAAAATTTATATGATGGCCAAAATACATTATATATAATTACAAGGATGTTATTAACTAGTCCCAAGAAGAATTCATTATAAAATGGACCAAATAATGCCTATAGCTGAAAATAAGGTAAGATAATTCATTTCCTAAGGCAAGCATACCCATGCTCAGAGATATAAAAGCATGGATTCCAAATCAAATACACTTCAAATCCATGAACATCCCATACGAGGGAAAATTCCCTTTCATGGGAATCTAAAATTTTTGAAGAGGGCATGGGCCTTATCAACATCCTAGAAGAGGGGAAAACATTACTCCCCTACTAACCAAATAAGGAAAATGGGACACTACTAGTCGGATCATTAGAGGGTGGAAACATTTTCCCTGTTAAACTGAAAATCCTTCGAAAGGATTTTACCCATAGAAAAACCTAGAAATAGGAAATCCCCACTTTCTATTGAGGGGTTTGAGGGAGAAATATGTCCTCCACCAAACAAGAATCCCTGAAAATGTTAAAAACAAATGAGGTAAAAATAGTGGAAAGGGAAAAAATAATCCCAACTAACGTTATCTCAAAAGTAAAGTTGATTCTTGCATGAGAACCCATGGGTTGGGTTCCCCCACTCAGGTTAGGGGTGGGGGTGGAAGAACAAAGAGAAAGAATGTACTAGCCATTTTGGTCGTAAGCATAAGAGTGTTAATTGACCCTCCACCAATAGAAAAAGTAGGTGTTTGAATGCCCCTAGTTCTAGTAGAACTACTACAAATACTCATGCTTGACATAGAGAAAGAAGGAGAGTGGAGAGAATCACTCTTAAGTGGTGACCACATGAAATACATGACTCAAGTATCCAATCATATTAAAGGATTAACATTCAAACCAAAGGTATTAGGGATATATTCAAAGTCAACTTCGTCAATTTTATCCCAGTAACTTGATGGAAACAAGCATCAAATAGGAACATGCCCATCTAAGTCATAAAGAAACCCTTGAGCTTCAAGTTCTTCCTCAGCTTGTGTTCCCTCTAGAAAAGGGTTCACTTTTATAGGATCTAGTTGCAATGGTTCTAAAGAACTAGTGTTGTATAGTTTATGTCTTTGGGGGGACAACTCTACATTTTCAAACAATTCCATGAATCCTTCTAGACCAATAAATTGATCACTCAAACACCTTGAAATATAGACTCAAAATGACAATAAGAAAAACCTAAGGCTAACTAGGAATGTAACACCCTCCTCCCACATCCACCCAAGTAACCATGCCAATTAGGGTAAACATGAGACGAGAGGCTACTATGATCAGATTTGACCTCCTAGGTAACCTTAAGGAAGTGGATTCAACAGAACATCACACACAGCCATGCAACATCATCAACAGAACCCTCAGGAGACAAGTCAGCCAATCAGATAGCCTGTCCCTAGGTCCCACCATTGTTCTGGACAATTTAAGGCTCAATCTCTCTCATGCTATGGGCAAGGGAGTGACCAGAGACCTAAATTCACTATCATAGGCATGCATGCCAGTGACTATGGATGAAACTTTCGATTTTTGTACCAATAACTCTGGGATTTGAGCCACTTTTTCAGGCCCAGAGCCCAGGCCACTACCCATAATGGAATGAAAGCTCATAATTAAGTAAAGTACAGGGAAACAATAATGCAAAATTAAATAGTTGATCAAGGCCTTAACCAGACCCATACTAGCCTTGATAGGCATTTCATCAAACATATCATCGACATGTAACCTAAAAGTATAAACAATAGAGTTAAGTGTTGGGATCTCTTACTTATCTAAAAATCACCATGAACCATTGTTTCCTCATGTCATTCATTGTATTATCACTTATTAGGTCATAGATACAATATCCATTCAAATACAAGTCAAAACATTCTGAGAGACAAACATAGTTGCTGCCATAAAATGAACATATAACCAACATAATAGGAACAGAATTACAATAAACATATAAGCCATCAAAATCCATATATATACCAATACATTTACACATGAAAATCAATGGAATGAATTTCTCATTAATCAATGCAATGAAATGACCAGAGATGAGACTACCATGTTCCACCGGACCATAGATTCGTTGAGCCAAGTCTCTCTTTAGCCAATCACCCCATGCCATATTCCAAGCATGAATGTGGGACTCAAACCACTAGGGCATACCAAGGCTAAACCACCTCACCCTCATCAATAGAAACCAAGCTTTACCATAGTCCATCTCAGATCACTAGGCCAACACAACGAACACGTCATAACAGGCTTTACCGCGATCTCCACCCAATCACTAGGCAAAACAAACATGGGTGCCACCAGATTTATCCACCTATACTGTGAGGGATTTTCCTATCTCCTAGTCTCTCAGGTTTTACCACAATCAAAACATGGATCATTAGGCCCTAAACCGAGACCCACTCTCCAGACTTTACCACATATCCCAAACCTGGGATTACTAGGCCCAATGGAGAGAAAGCCACCTCGAGGATTTACCGTATATCCTGCCATTCACTAGAAAGGATTCCTAGGCCATCTGAGGAAACACAAAATCTGTCTTTACTGCAACACACAGTCTGGTTCAGGGGTTACTAGGCCATGTGTTCTATCATTTCAAAGATCCACCTCACTTAGCTTCAAATCCATTTGGAAATTCATCTCAACCAAACATGAGAACCCCATCATGCCATGGTTATCTAGAAATGGAAAGGCTAAGCTGGAAAACATTGTTTCACCTGGAAAAACCCATGCCATGATAGAAAAGAACCACATTCAATGCCATGCATGCCAAATCTAGCAAGGAAAATACACATGCAAGTTGATACCTGCAATGAAGCTTGTGGTAGCTTCTTGATCATGCCTTTCCCTACTTGATCTTTGCTTCCTCTTGCCTTCTTTGCATTTCTTGCTCCAATGCCAAATTGCTCCAAGAAAAAAAAACTCTAAGTATCAAAGAGTATGAGAGAGAGAGAGAGAATAATGAGATTGCTCCAAAACTGAACTGACAAAAGGTTACCAAATGATCCTTAGAAGCCTTTTTATGAATGAGACCTATATTTTCTTCATTTTCCATTATTTTCCTTCATTTTCCTCCTCACATGCAACCTGTGACCTTTCACCTCTTTTTTCTCCTAATTCCCATTATTTTCATAAATAATTGTGTCAAAATGCCATTTTGCCTTTCCAGAGCCTTATCCATTGCCTTTGCCAATTTCCTTAGCCATAAACAACCAAATGAACACCCCCTAGGATGTCTTTCCCAACATTCAGCTTGGAATAAGTGTCTTAGTCATCTGTGGTTATTGTTTTTAACATTTATTAAATGGAATTTTCACCAAGGATGTTACAAGGAAGATAAAGAACATCGCTATAAAAATCCTAAAGCAATAATAGACAAAGTACCCTCTAATACCCTTTCTTTGGGTGACTAGGACTAGACATTAGAATACAAAGAGTGACAAAAGGCCTTCCAAAGGAAACCTTGGAATGATGAGGACCAAATATGTACCAATGAATGTGTGATAAGTAGTTACAATGACCTTCGAACATAGCCTTGACCGATGACAGTAGGCAAAATTTTAAGAACCCCCCCTAAATTTATAAGTATAATAAATGGGCGAATCTCCATGGTATATAGGAAAAATGGAAGGCAATCTTATTAATAATATAATATGTATATATATAATTTTTTGGCAATCTCTCACCAGGCATGGCGAATATTTTACTTAATTATAAATATATTGTAAGATCTTGGTATACCATGGGTTATCATAACTCGAGCTTAAAAATTACTATTAGTAATTTATAAAAGTTAATAAAATTAATAGTTGATTTTTATTTTATTTTTTATTTTAACCAAGCTAAAATGTTTAACATACATTAAATTACAACATCCAATTTTACTCTTGATCCACCAAGCCCCCAGAGGGATCAAATATTTTTTCACTCTATGCTAGTTTGCATATCACGATATTTGATACCTCTCAGAGGTTAGTAGATCCAGAGTAAAATGGATCTATGCTGGTTTAATTCCCCCATTTAAATAGGCTACATTCCAGGTGAATACCATGGGTCAATACCATGTGCCATTTTGGTGAATACGATGGGTAAATACCATGTGCCATTTTTATTTTTATTAATACTAATATTAAGGTTAATAATGTTTTTTTGCATGGTATTAATAACAATCTAGTCCATGGTATTTGTCCCATAGTATTTTGCCCATAGGTTTCACATAAATATAATGCATTTTTTTTAGTGTTCTTAAATATAAGGTGACTTATGGAGTAAATATAAAAAAATGTTTTATTTGCTTACCATACCTCTCGTTTATTTATATTTTTATTAATTTACCATACCTCTTTTACAAATATGGTATTTGGCCCATAGGATTCACTTAAATAAAACCTCTTTGTTGATCTTTCATAAATAGAACAAGGGTTAGGGACTAAATATAAAAAGAGATTTTATTTATTTACCATACGTCTAGTTTATTTATTTACCATACCTTTTGAGTAAGTATAAAAAGACATTTTTATTTATTTACCACACCTCCACTTTACTTATATTTTTATTTGTTTACACCCTTGCATGTATATAAGGTGACTTAGGGAGTAAATATAAAAAATGTTCTATTTATTTACCATACTTCTCATTTATTTATATTTTTATTAATTTACCATACCTCTTTTATAAATATGGTATTTTTGACCCATAGGATTCACTTAAATAAAACCTATTCTTGAAAATGGGCGAATGGAAGGTTGTAACTCCTAATTTCAAGGGCTAAATTTACCTTTTTTACCCTCTCCCTTAAAATAAGGTGGGCTATTTGAGGTGATTTGTAAAAATGTACTATGATACAAAATATTCGCCCACTAAAAACTTAAAACCCCTTAATTCCCTCAAAGGGCGAACATTCGCCCCTAAAATTTTCTATGGATGCGAATACCCTCACTTTGTTAGGTACCCTCCAAGAATATTGTACTAGTGATATAATGTCTTCCTTATATATCACACTTGCTCCCCTCATTATTCCCTAGGAGGAACCTATGAAAGGAAACTAGCCAACTCATAATCAATGATTAGGGTGAATAGTCATTGGTCAAAACCATGCACGTAGGTGGGGTATATTTGCCTGCAACTTCACAAAGGGAAAACCCGAAAATGATTGGTTCCCAAGAGAATGCTTGAACATGTGTAATCCACAAATGCTAAAATGATCTAGACATGTGGTATCTCTCGTCACTTACCTAATGTGACCTATTTCTTAACTCTCGTGTTATAGGAGCTTCCCCATCAACATCTATATGAAGTTTTTCTTTACCACTCTTTAGTAAAATTCTACATTCCAATTGAGAATTCTAGGAGAGTTAACTGTTCACACCCATTCCAAGGCCCTAATGACTCGGACTTGTTGATGTTCCTAGAAAAAATAAAATAGTCAAGTAGATTTTATGACACAGACTTGTTGATGTTCCTAGAAAAAATAAAATAGTAACTAGATTTTATGTATTATAATTAATTTTATAGTCATTGTTTATAATGGGGTAATGGAAATGCGACTAATGATGCATTGGCCAAACACAATAGAACTAAATAAGAAAAATGACTTTAATAATAAAGTACTCTTTCTTTAAATGAAAAGATTGATTCTCTTTTTCCTTTTATATGAAACTCTACAAATACTTATCAAATGAAATATTTTTCATTTTCTTTTTGAAAAAATGAAAAGGGAACTACCTAATTCTTTGAAATTGAAAAAAACACACTATAAAGCTAGACCACTACATAATGCAATGACCTTTTAATACAAATGAGAATCAAGTAGATGCGAAAGAGGAATAACTAATGCAATGCGAAGTAACTAAAGCCAACGAAAAGAAACTAACGCAAATTAAATGCAAATAGTATAAAAGAGAAGAAATTAAGGCAAGCAAAATGCAAATATTTCGAAATAAAACGACTAATGGAAACAAGGTGCAAGAGGAAATGAATGCCTATTGAAATTTTATTTTTTCCTTCTCAAGCATAAACTTATGGATGGAGTGAAAAGGGAGAAATTTAAACAATATGAATCTTCTTTTTTTTTTTATATAAAAGGAAACTATGCAAAAAGGAACATGCATTGTGATGCACAAATAATACTAAAATTCGTTTCCAAACCAAGTTTTCAAAACATAAGATAAGTGAATATAATAAAGACAAGCCCAAGCCCCAAGGGTTAGCTCAATTGGTTGAGTCCCTATCATCAAAGTACCTTTTCTATTGGGAGGTCATGAGTTCAATTCTCTAAACACTCTCGGGGTCAAGCTCCATGGTTGATTCGACAGGAAGTGATCCCTTAAGGTGCATCTTCTTGGTACAAATATTTTTTGGACATAGTAGTCACTGATCTCCGAGATCCATGAACCACATAGAAAAGAAAAAAAGATAAGCCTAAAAAATAAGACTAGAGACTTCAAGCACCACAACAATGAGATAAGAGCCATTAGCAAACAAAGCAGCAGACCCTTTCATACCATCAACCCTCTATAGGCCTAAAAGAGCCAAACCTTAGGAGAAATTGAATACTTCTTACACAAAGTATAAAACAAATTCACAAAGATGCTCTTACAGCACAAACATACTAGTTCAATGCATAGCTAGAAACCAAATAAAGATCTTAAAGCTTTTCGATAAAGCCTTGGACAATCAACAAATGAAAAGGTTTTCACCTCTAAGACATATATGTCATTGTTTCCAACAAAACCTACTATCTTATGCAACTATCACCAAAGAAACTCATGTATACAGGGTACTAAAGTTCCTATGATCATATGTTAGGTCCTAGAAATAAGTCTACACATGATACATGAGTTGGTCACAGACTCACATGGCTAGTGAAGTGGGTCATGTTACATGCACACTTGGGCAATAAGGATAGGAGGTTGCATGCCACTTGTCTATAGAGATGGGATATGGTTTGATCAAAATTTGCTCATACTAGTTATATATATCAAGTTTGAAGAAGGTGGTTGAAAAAATTCAAGATACACTTTAATAATAGGGAAGGAAGCAAGTCCTATGTTTACTAGGTGAGGTGGCATCATTTAGGGAAATACATAACTAGGGAGTTAAGTAGCGAATACCATTGTTGGAGCACTTGGGTGAATATTTTGAGCCATCTTCAACATATACATTTTGATGAGAGTGATCACATTAAGACAAGGTGGGGGGGGTGGGGGCCCGGGGGGCTAAGTAATAATTTCACCATGACAAAAGAGAATAAGGGGGGTAAAATAAGAAGAATGAAACCCCCATGCTTGAACAAGGATATGGTTGGAGTGAAATCCCTAGTGGAGCTACCAAAATATTAAAAAATGGCCAAAATGAAGCGCCATGCTAATCCATGGGTCCTAGGTAGATTTGTAGGTTTTTCATTAGAAAGGCCCTATTATCCTCTTGACTATGGGAGACAAGTGAATATTGACTTGTATGTTGCATGAATACACATTGGAGAGAAGGGAAAGGAGAAAGCCAATTTTGATTAGACCAACCTTGTGCATATCCAAAACATTACATGGACATTGAAAATCTTAAGAAATCATATCCAACAAACCCATGTAAACCAAATCAAGCACAAATATCTTTGTTAATCCAAGGGAAAGAGATAATTCCCAACCAAGAAACCCACCATTAAATTAAAAATGAGAAAAGAATGATCTTGGAAATGAAAAAAAGGGACTTTGCCTAAGTACTAGACATCACATGGAGAACACACAATCACATGCCTAGACTTGAACAAAAGGACAAACAAGAGGGAAATACAATACCGTTAATTTGTTCTAAGATGTTAGGAAGTTCCATGATCATGTTTGGATTATGAGTGCAATGATACAAATCCAAACGTCACACTTACTTCCACAAGTTTTTCTTCTTATTTACTCAAAAGAGAATTTTTTCTTCTTTATAAATTTAATTTAAAATGTTCCATAAAATGTTAAACAAAAATTCTTTGTAAACTTAAATAAAAAATATCAGAAAATTTAAAATTTCAATAATAATTAAAAATCCAAAAAATATAACAAACAACGCATGAATAAAAATATGCAAAATATCCATATTTAAAATTAAAAATCCAAAATTATAATAATATGATTTCAAATTATAATGAAAACTATATTTAAAACCATAAAATCAATAAACAATTGTATTAAAAGTGAATGATGAAGAAGATACATAAACCTTGAATTCTTATCCAACCCAAATTCAAACCCTTTATTTGAGAGTTAAAATGGGTTTATTTTAAAAATGTAATCAATTTTATAGCCTAAAAATATATTTTCCTAAGCATACATTAGGAAAATATATTTAAATCCTGATATTTAGGCGATTAATATCATAATGTTATAATAATGTTTCACGTTGAGTAATCTGCAAGATCTAGGAGATGATGGATGTGTGGTCTTCGTTTACTTCTAGTTGTTTGGGTTGTCACAATCACGTGTTTCATTTATTCATGCCTCTTTATGGCACCTTTTCTTTCAGTGTCAATACATGTAAGGTAAGTTAAGAAAGAGCCAAATACAATGGATGGAAAAAGGTGATAGCATGTATAATAGCACTGCAACAATAATATAAGACACATAACTTTATTGGTGTGGCTTGGATATATTATACCACAACTAATAAGAGTGAAATATGCCACAACAATCCACATCTTTTACGAGTTAATTTCAACGCTTCTTATCTCCATGGAATAGTTCTAAAGTTGTCATGTATTGTGGAGTTTTATGAATGCAAAGTCTAAGATAAGGAAAGTTACTCTACAAAAATGCCCATTAAATGGATGCCAACTTGCTACTCAATAAAAATCCTCATTAAATGGATGCCAACTTATACCATATGGGCATTGGTTCTTTGAGATATCCATTGATCCAATGGAAACTATAGAAGGAAATGATTCCTATTTATAATATTGAAGAAAAGCAAAAAAATATGTAAGTCACCATGGAAAGATGAACAACCCACTTTAATGGTCAAGAAAGTAGATGAACAACCCACTTTTTATACTTTAAATAAATAAATAAATATATATATTATATAAATAAAAGAGAATGAGAGATGGTATCCCATTAATTTCATGCATGACCCCTCACATTTCAACTGCTAGGATAGTAGAACCTAGCAAAATGGACCCACCATTCTCAAATTGACATATAAATCAAATCCACCTAAAGGGACTTGTTCAATGCCCACCAAATAATATATTGGTAAAGTGATGATATCTGTATGCATTAGACATGATATGGAAGTTAGTGGTTTACTTCCTTCCTAATTTGACTTCTTTCCACAAACCGATTCAAACCAATTGAGAAAGTAGCCAAACATAATTTACTTGGTTAGTTGTATTCCATCTGATTAGAGATAATGCTATCACCATAATAAAATATAATGATCACAGCATTAAAATATATTAAAATATTTGACATGGGCTTCTGTAATAAAATATAATGATCACAACATTAAAATATATTAAAATATTTAAGAATGGGCTTCTATAGGTATTTTATTCAGGGAATCATATAAGTTGGAATATGAAAAGTAATTGCAGAGATTTTCAATAAAATGGTATCATGATTTGTGGCTCTTCCAACTAATGAGCTTATCTACATTATTACACCAAGACTTTCATAATTATTTATTTGAAAAGTTAATATATGCATCTCCTTTTTACTATTTGGTGCAAATTTTTTTGTGATGATTTGATTTTCATGTGTGTGCATCAATACTTTGAAAGATTGTGTCACATGCCTTTGATGAAAAAAAAAGAATTATACTTTACGGTACTTGATCCCACATCTAAAGAATAGAATATAAATTTAATTATTTTACAAGAAACAATTTTTTCTACTCTTTACACATTTCTAAATAATTATTTAATATTTTAACGTTACTATTTACATATTTCTAAATAATTATTTAATATTTTAACGTTACCAAGATGCTTGAGGGATTTTATTGGATTTGCATTGTTATTGGCACCAAACATCACATCTCTTTGATAATTATTACAAATTATGAATAAGTCAGTCTTTTGTATTAAGGATAGGTGAGAAATAATTAATTTTTAGTTAAATATTATAGAACCAACTTCATTATAAACTTACTCCCACTTGCTCCTAATCAATAAAGTCAAAGCTAGGCCCATCACCATTTTCGATGCCTCGATTGTTTCCATCTGTCACATTGTAAGATTAATTATTAGGGTTTTGGCTATGATACTGAATGCCTTGATTTTTTTCCCTCTGTCACATTGTAAGATTAATTATTAGAGTTTTGGCTATGATATTGAAAGTTGAGTGCATTACACAAAGGACATGGCATTAACAAAGGTGAGTGCAATCTTTATGATTAAAGCAAACAAAAGGAGAGGTGAGATTGGGTATGTGTAGGCCCCAGAGATACATCACTTCTTGCACACTGTTTATAGTTCCATCCCATTGCAAAATACTCG
>APFE030228441.1:0-21334 GCA_000404065.3 Pinus taeda
CAGGGCCTTTTGCACAGAGGGTCGAGGTCTGAAGCCTGGCACTCTCGGCCAAAACAATCTCATCCACAAGCTGAGTGAGTTGCCGGCTAAACCCCGCGACCAGTTACAGACCTTACCCATCATTACCACCCTTGCATAATGCATTGTCGAGCTGATGGAGCAGAATGAAATATAATACCGCGTTACCATTCTCCCATGCGGAGTAATGGCTGCATTAAACTGAGCCAGATGGAGGATGTGATATCGAGGCGCTTCTATCCACACGTCTGGAGCGGGCTGCCACTTGCCTTTTAATGAGGCGGGCCGTTCATTTATGAACATACTAATCACCCGCAGCTGGGGAATTTTAGTGATAGATTGAAAAGCAAAAAGTAATCTAAATTTAAAACGCCGTGAAATTAAAAAAATACAAACCCAAATAATTAACCTTTAAATTTTAAAGAAAAGTAAAGTAAAAGATTATAAAGTTAAACTTAAAAATATTGTTAATTGCTTTTGAGGTAAAAAATTGGCAATTTCAAATTAAGAAATAACAAATAGTTGATGTTAAAGAAAAAAATTAAATGGGAGTTTCGAAGTTAGAAAGACTTACTATTGAATTTCCTTTGTAGTTAAAAAGACAATTTCAATGTTAAAAAAGTAATGGTGATATTTAAAAACGCAATGTGTAAATTGGTTTCTTCAAAGTGCACATAATATGCAGCAAGTTAATTCTTAAATCTGAAATGTCAATCTTTATCTCAGTGACTCACACTATCTGACTTGGTTTGAATTCACGCAATCACCAAAAAGTGGTGAAAGTAATTATACATAAGTTTTTTGCTAAATAATAAAATTCTCAAAATAAAATTTGAGGATAAGCTCTTAAATAAGAAAAAAATTATTAAAATTCATATGGCTTAATAACATTTTTCACTAGTAAGATATCTTTTTTAACTAATAAATAAAATCATATAATTTAATAATGTCCTTCATTAAAGTCATATGGATTAACAATCCTCTTCATTAGTAATTAAAAAATACTTAATTTATATTTTTTATAAATACTTTAAGGTTGGAAAATTTGAATGATAAATATATAAATAAAATATTTATTACAAAGTTTGAGATAACCTATCCTTTTCAATATTTCTAAGAGCCTTGCAAAACTCTAGGAGTATAAAAAACCTAGCTACTAAATCACTGAGGGTTTTTTTAGTACGACCAATTAGTTATTGGATTAAAACAATAAGGGCAATCATAAGGAAACACATTGGGTTTACCAATAATATTTTGATCTATAAAAATATATATTAATATATGTACCGATAAATTCACTAATTATAATGAATTTTTTATTAGATTTTTCTATATATTGGACTATATATTAACCCCCACAAAATTGTTCCCCTTATTTAATATAACCTATGACCACTCTGACCACTATAATATCTGATATAATATGTTCCCCTTAACTAAAAACCATTATGAATGCCAAAACACTAATATGACCCATAACTGCTAATTTACTGTGATCACTCATACTCTTAGATAATTAAAAACGCTTTGATAATACAACCTCTAACCACTATTACTATTAAAATACAATGAAACTTCATAATTCTTTAGGGACAAACTCTAACATTAATTAAACCATAGTGCACTATGATATTTAAAACACAATGAATTCTAGAAACTATGACCCCTAGTAAACTTTACAATCATGATATTGTAATTCTTGAAATTTTACAACACACATCAATTTTAATATCTAACACATTAACTATAACATTAAATCTATAGCTTTTATGTATTAATTGGCATAAAACTCATAAAGTTGAATGAAATATAACTCCAAACTCAATCCCATAAGAAAGGAATATAATAATTGTTGTGTATTTTGGAGATGATACTTTGATTATCAATATTGACCAAAAATCACTTTTTGTGAGCCAACATATGGTAATGGTTTTGATTATTGATATTGACCCAAAACACACTTTTCGTGAGTCAACATATGGTAATGATCTTGACGAGTACCCGTATTTCACCCATTAGATGATACAATGATGGTGTATATTTTGTAGATCATTTAAGGTCTTAATGTTGGTGTCTGAAGTTGATTTCAACTATTATCCTTCCATCAATTAATATTAATCAGGTATAGATATATTTGTTTCTATATTTAGTTATATGTATTTCAAATTTATAAAAATTCAAATTTTCTAAATTGTGTTTATATTACTATGATAAATATATGTTTTGTTAAATTAAGTTTTTGATATCTCATTCTTTTTTCCTTATTTCTAAATATTTCCTAATGAGAGAGAGTCATTTTGCATGAATACGGAGAGTCTCTAACATTAAACTCACTATTCTATAATAATTTTGTCAAATGCTCATGATCGGAAAAATCTACAACTAGGAAAAACATATTGGTGACATATTGAATATGAACCGGTATGAATGTGAAAATTCTAATAAGTCCATTTGTTTCTCCTCTATACTAATTTGGCTAGACATTAAACAAACGTCACTAGTTAGCCCTCTAGAAAACTTTAAAAATCTTCCAATAGATAGAGAGTACCTCACCACATACAAAAAATGTTTCCTCCATCATCGCACATTCAATTGCCCCTACAAATAATCTAAGTTTGGTATGTTGACTCTTTAGATGTAGACGAACAGGATATTTTGTATCAACCTACAATTGACCAAATACATATTTGATCAATTAGTAACATAATATTCCTAATTCCACCACAAAATCAAGAAGAACAAGGGGATATAATTTTACTCCTTCTGAATTTTGAACAAGAGGAAGAAAGGGAAGCATAATTATACACAACCATTTAAATTTGACCTCTTAGTCCCTGTGACATAATCTCATAATAATATTGCAAGAAAAGACTCATGGAGTAGAAAAACAACAGGGAAGTAAACGTAAACAATAAATGGGAATGAAATCATTCAAGGTATTGAACTAGAAGACCCACAACAACAATATAATCTACACTCAATTGCATGAATTTTTTTTAGGATACCCTATAAAGGTTAGAAAAAAAAAAACCTAGAAAATTATAGCAATTTCTAGAATAATCTATTGGGCATGACGTCTTGCAGTTTCTTCAACATGGAAAATATGTATTCATTGAAACATTACTATAGAAAATTATGGTAGTTCCGCAAACACAGGAACATAAACAATTGACACAAGACAAACTCAACATAGAATGAATCTCATCATAGGCATAGGACCAAGGATAGTTGACTGAACCCAATAGGAAAAAAAAATTTGAACATGGACTTGACTTGTGATTCACCCCATGTTACTACGATAACAATTATTGAAGAAAATTATGGTTAAGATAAAACCCGATCCAAGGAGACTGATACTAACGAAGTTTCATCCAAGCATTTTAGCTTTGATGACATATTAAGTTGGATAGTAACAATATTCAGCTATAAAGAGAACAACATGAAATGGAGATTTGGTTGGAATGTTATAACTAGGAAATAGAACAACACAATATAAGCATTCCAATAAGAATTAATGATCCACCTTCCGTAGTCCAACAATTAGTACATAAGTCGGTCGAACGCACATTATATATGCATTTAATTATGATAATTGCCATAGTTATAAGTTAATTATTTGGTTGATGGAAGATATCTAAACCCCACGGAATATGTTGGAACACTCATAGTAATATTGACATATTTCAGTGCTAAAACGTTCCACTAATATTTTTTGTTGTTGTTGAAATATGCATGCAATTTTTTATTTTTTTATAGTTAACCACAACATAATTTGTAATAAAGTTATAATTTCGATAATTTCTATTTTTTTTAATCTATGAAATGTGATAGGAATAATGGGGTACCCATTTTGATGGTTATGATGGATTCAATTTTAGTTGTAGTTCGGTCCATTTGATTTATATGGCTTCCCTAGTTTTTCTTAATTTAATATTAATTTTTCTTTTAACTTAAATTGGAATAAAATTCCAAAATAGATGTGCCTATAATTACGCTAATAGTAAGAATAGATATTACATAGTTATAATTTAATTATGAGGTTGATCATAGATATTTAAACCCCACAGAATATGTTGGAATATTCATAGTAATATTGACATATCGATGATAAGATTTCTATCCAAATTAGGTATACTCTATTAATTTAATTATCTCAAATTAATTAATTTAATAAAATGAAATTTCAACACATCATATTGGGAATGTGGTATTTCTAAGCCATGGTAATGTAAGAGGAAATGTCTCCAATTAAAGGATTTTCATAATAATAGTGGGGTGAATCTACATGGATAAACATATTTTTATATATTATATAACACCAATAATAATAATAATAAAGATATAGTTTAGTTAACTTTTGTGACTTTTTTTAATCTGGGTTAATACAATATGTATAATGGGGTTAGTGTTTTGATTCTTATCATATATTGATGGCTATAGAAATTTCCATCCATTTCATTATATGGTCACAATAGTTATAATAAAACAAGTAAATCATTTTATAGTCAAAATATTATATATATAGTATATTTTAAATTAATTTTGAAACATTTTTTTTAATTAAATTGAGAAGGAATAGAGATCATAACTACATTTTGAATAAATCTCAACCTTCTATTAATGACTAATATTCAAAATATTAATGATTGATTATTGAATTTCTAGCATCGACCTATTGATTTTTGATAATTAAATTAAAATTATAGAAATCCTATTATAAGGTATACACACCATCAACATAACAAAAAATTTTCACAAATTTATTTATATGTATTTCAAATTTGTAAATTATGCATTCAATTTTTTTTAATCACTAATGTTTACATATATATATATAATATTATACACACCCCAACAAATTTGTAATACGATTTTTTAATATATATTTTTAATCGAATCAAGGGAAAGTAAATGGAGTCTTTTCATTCATAGATATCCTCAAAGGAATATTTGTTTCCTCAAAAACACTAAATTAAAAACACAATATACCCAACCCTTACATAGTGGAACAACTTAATCAAATCCCAGTAATGATTGTAAATCTACCATATAGAAATGATTTGTGCATAACATATTAATCTCAAATAGTACTATGCAGATTCAATAGTTTTTGGCCAAAACTGGTGGATCTCTTCCATTAGATATTCACAAATTGGACAATAAATTGTGAGATGAACCTTTGCTCCAAGGGCGTTTTCATAGTAAAATTTGCATCGTGAGAGGATTGTGAAAATATATTACAAGAGGGTTCATGTTTTTGGGTCTCTATGGGACTTTTGGTCACCCCTTGGTTCCTAGATTTCGATGCCAATATAATGGTAGTATCCTGAATGTCAGTTTGGGTTAGATTTCATAATGTACCCCTACATTTTTTTCTCCATAAACTGAGAGAAGCCATTGGGAACATATTAGGGTGATATATCAAGAAAGATACACAAATGTTTGAGCAACAAATCTACACAATCTCCATAATTTATGTGGAGGTAGAATCCAACAAACGATTACCGGATCATATTCTGTTTATAGACAACAAGAAGTGCTCATCACAGTTCCTAGATTTTTGGAACACAACATTTAGATGTCGAATAAGCCGAAAAATGAGAAATCTTCAAATTCATGTCATGATGCCAAGAAAGTTTGTCAAAGGAAGAAGAAAAAAAGAAAGCAACCCAAGGGATGGCAATTCCCACATAATTTTCCTGACGAAGAAGATGATGATGAAGAAATGGATCCTCCTACCAATGAAGAAGCCCAAAATACACAAGGAAAAATAGAAAAGGGGAGCATTAATCATGAAGTTTCAGGAACTCCAACAAACACATTGAGGAAGGAGATGGTCCTTGTAGCAATGGAGACAAGGGACTCAAAATCTCATCATGTATCTCAAAGATTGGATTCAGATAAGGAAAATACAAGAATGAATGAAGGGACGCATCTAGCTCTTGTAATTGCCACTACCTCCTAAGGAGAATGGAGAATGGTTAAAAATAAGAAATGGAGAAAATGGTAACATGTTTACCACTATTTTGGAGTTTGGTCTCTGTGATCACCAATTTTGATTGGCATGATTAAATGCATTATCAATATCTACAACATTTAATTTTTTTGTCATTATAAAATTATAATTTTTCCTAAGGAAAAAATAATATATCAATTATAAATAATTATAAAAGAATCTTATTTTCAAATACACATTGAATAATATAGTGGTTGTTACAAAAAAGACCTTTGTCATTCACAATGTCATGGTCAATTACTAGAATAAGTGAAATCTTATTAAATTGAGCATGGATATGTTAATGCAAGCATTCAATTCATTTGAAGTGTATCTCTTGCATTGGATAATATGGATGCTTAAAATCATAGAAGTTATTCGTACGAAGTTTATAGATAATTTGATTAGTGACCTTCCATATGGTATATTAAATATATGTTAAAATGTATTCATGTTGTGAACAATAACCAACAGGGTGAGGTACAATAAGTCTACTGGACTTTTACTATGGTGTAAATAAATGTTTACATATTTCTTTTGGACTTTTACATGGGCGTAAATAAATGTTTACTCTACTCCACACTCCCCCAATGGATAGAGTCAAGACAACAACGGATGAATTTTTTTGAATTCCTCAATCTAATTACTCCAGTCCCAGTATTTTAGCAACGTCAGTTGTTGCTCAATGCCTCTAGTCGTCACTCATTGCCTCTGAGTCATTAGAAAATTCAAAAGCTCCACAACGTGCCTAATAAGACTATGACATGTTGATTTTCAACAATTCAATAAAATTGTTGATTTTAAACAATTCAATAAAACTGCATATAATTCGGTAGAATGAAGAATAGAAGAAATGGTTGCTGGGGTGCGCATTGGCCGCAAAAAATGAGAACGAACGAATTGGAATTTTCTACATTCAACTTCCCACCTAGATAGTCTACTTGCCATTAGCCATTATTGGAGGATGGGTTCTGAGCAATTGAAACTGAGTTTTCCATTAATTATTATTGTTCTCTTTTGTTTTATCAAATTTCATATTAATAATTTGTTTCAGGGATCTATTAGGTGTATTTGATGACATTCGATTGATAGTTGCGTGTCATTTTTTGTTTGTAGATTTTATATCTGAATTTGAATTTTAGTAAAAGGGTCTAAAAAAATTTAATAGTCTGTTTAAAGTCTATTTAGGTTTATTTTTAAATTTTTATAATCGTTTTTATTTACATTTTCAATTTAATTCTCCATAAATATTAGGTGAAATCCATTTTAATTCTTCTCATTGCATATAATAATATGATAGAATTTATTTTACTCTTTTCCCCATTTTATTGTAAATTATTTCTCAAAATTTTAACATTGTAATTATTTTTCTCTATATCTTATTATTAATACCTATTTTATAATTTTTTTGCATAGAGATGGAGAATGAAGATGATTCAGAATTACAATTTGTAATTTTTTGTTTATTTATATGTAAAATATATTAATATTTGTAAACAATCAAAAACTATATTAATAGGAATTGTATTTATTTTGAGGGAGGGGAGTTTCTCTCTCTCTAAGACCTCGAGATAGCTATGGATATGGTTGTATGTGAGGTATGTCTAGTGTGATTATGGTTATTTTGTTATTATGCTTTTTCTCTCTTCTTAAATAATTAAAAAAAAAATTGTGGAATGTAGTAAAAATTATAAAATGGTTATAATTTGTTTAAATAAATTGATATTGTTAATGAATGAACAATTAAACTTTAAACAAAATAAATAACTTGAAATTCTTTCTCCCACAATGAACCTGGGTTACAACTTTGTTTCCTCATTGATCAAACCTTAAGCTCCTTCGATCTATGCCTCATTTATTAGTCACCGTAGTCCTTCAATGGTGATGCATTTAGGGCCAACTTGGTCCAATCTCACACTTCCCCCCAATAGTCCACATCTGTCCAATACCAAAATTTGCAACCTGGATCTCTGATTCGACTAGCAAATAAACATCAATAAGAGGATCCACATACATTGCTTTCCAATATACTCCTGGTCCTCTTGTCCTAAAGATATAAGCTTCTGGAGATATGGTTAGGACACACCAACAACCCTAAATAGATACTCCCGACTATGTTTCCCTTCTCCAAAGACATTCTCTTATTTTTATTTCCTTTCTATATTTCCAAAGTATTATTTTGGGCGTAAGGAACCTACTCAAAATACCATACAATTCTCTGTCTCACAACAACAAGTGATCTGAGCTAGCTAGAATGGAAGACACTTTTGTTCAACTACCTCTCTCCTTGGAGTAACTATTGCTAAGCTAGAGATGTTTTACAAGCCCTCTTGACCATCCAAATTATGCCTCCAACATGATGTTGTAACAACAATTCCCTGTGGCCTCAATAGAGATCCAAACACCACACAAAAGTAGCAAAGAAAAATACACAAACTTAACTTAGAACTACGACCTTATTCATCATGGCTATCCACACCCAATCATAAGAGAAATTACTTCACATCTTGTGCAAATGTCATCCTCCTTGCTAGCTTATGAGCTACCTCAAGTTCACTATCTATCTCAAAGTTATACCTAATTTGATTTTCACTTTTGATGTGCTCTAAATCTCCAACAATTAACTTCTGTTTATATGCACACACGTGGCTTCATGAATTTTTCCGTGGGGCATACTTTAGCCCAAGTTCACCTGCCCAACCAGACAAGTTAGCCACCAGTAGTTTCATACCCGATTAGCATTTTAATAATGTTCTTAGATTTGGATACTATATATAGGAAGATGAGAGGAACCATATCAACTAGATTGAAAATACCAAAGCTGTGAGTAATAACTTTTAAGCATGTATTTGACTTTTGAAGTTTTAAGTGTAGATATTGTTAAGTAAAATGTTTAATGTTCTTTGGTAAATGAACATATATAAATTCATGTCATCATTTAGTTTAATGTTCTCTTCTAAATGAAGATATATGAAATCATATGATTAGTTTTTAAATTTCATGAGAAAATTAGTATTTAATGTTTTGTTACTGAAAGTGGTATTTTTGTATGATCATTACGCATACACTTTTTCAATCGATACTTTTCGTTTATGGTTTTCTCTTTGGAAACCTGTCACAAACGCATTTTAAAGGATAGTTGGGGAATATTATTAATAAAGGAATTACTAAGCTTAGTTAAAAAAAAAAACCCTAGTGCAGTTTAGTTAATCGAAGAAATTGATGGGTTGGGGAGATTGTAATTTATTGTTATTTAAAATAACAAATTTAGTACTATGGAAAAATTCTTCGAAGATTAAGACAATATAAAACTTGAACTTATTAATCGGTCCATGGCCTGGCCTGGTATGTTTGTAGGGTTGGCTGTCTATTTTTGGTTGGCCTGGTGTTGGCATTATGGGGAGGAGAAGGCAATTGGATTTCTATCATTTGTTTTTGTCAGAGAAAACAACTTCAAGGAAGGCCAGCTGGATTGGTTTATGCCCTGAAATTACTAAAGAGTTTTTAACTTCATTTCAAACCCTGCTTTAATGTACATCTCAGATACCCAGAGATGGCTCTGGCTTTGGCTCTATTCTAGTTGTTGTTGCTTCTGTTGAAACCCTGATTTAATGTTCAACAGGTTTTCCTTGACCCAACTATGTTATATAACTCACATCTCTTAATAATTACCCTAGAACACTTCCATTAGATCAATTATAATTTAGACGGTAAGTGTTTCAATTAATTTAATTGACCTATTTACCCAGCTGAAAGCATCATATATTAATTTGTACCACGAGATGTATATTGATTGTGATTGTCATGATTCTTGTTTTGATTGTTCTTAAATACATAAATAATTATGGGTTGCAATGATCATAGATATAGTCCTTTAGTTATAATGGAATTCGTGGTATAGATACCCTAGGAAAATTATAACCTGCCCACCAGAAGGTTGCCAAGAATTTCAGAAAGGGTTCCTAAGATTATGTGTTTTCATTTCTTCTTTATGTTCTAAGGACTTCGGGATGGAGTCCATTATTAAGAGGGGGTGTATGTAGTGCCCACTCTAGTTTCCTGACTCTAATATGACATTATCTTACATTCTTTAGTCTACGAGTAACTCAAGCTGAGGATCCAGAAACATGACTCTATTATCAGTGAATGTGATGGTTATGTATGTTCTCTATTAATATTATGATTACGATATAATTAATGGTTATGTGTACTCTCTATTGATATCAAGGTGGTGATAGTAGTAAAGGATAGACATGTTTCTATTGATGTTATAATGATGATAGCTTTGATCTATATGTATGGTTCTATTAAGGTTATGATGATGCTAGTCTTGATGGAGGTATCCCCTATGTTAGCTACTTACATTAGTTCTGGTTCACAATGAACAATGATGTGAATGACCAGGTGATGGTAATAATGCTATTATGACAATGACAAACACTGAAAAACCTGGTTACTGATTATTATTGAGTATGGCAGGAAAACCACCAGAGGCACTCGGACATGACGAGTTGACGACACCTGGTTTGATGAAAATTTATATTATTTTATCTTTGAAATTCTAATCGATTTTTAAACCTGTTATATATGTCTATCTATATTCTAATGATATGTTTATGGTTGTAGGCACAAATGAGTTGTTTGGCCGAATGACTCACATATGGGTGATGGGGTTGTACAGTTGGATGGAACTACATGGGAGGGGTGGGACAGAGTCCCTGATCTCACCCACTAGCACTCCCGCCGTGACTTGTGCTGGAAGGGTTGAAACACCTTCGCCTTGAATATCACGATGCCATGGGGGCAGGTACCAAAGTTGGGTCGCTCATGAGGAGTTTACTAGGGGGTGCGCATCAAGGTGGATTCCTTGATCCCCAACACCATTAGTCTCACAATAGCAGACAACATAAGAGATGATAGTGGTCTATGACGTTGCATGATATTTTCCCCTCGTAGTCACTGGATGCTTGAAGGGAAAGTGGTGTGGCACCCTTGGAATTTCAGGGGAAATTCTTGAAGGGCACGACCAACTTCGCACCCTTGCCATCACAATTAAATTGTTAAGTGTGGCACCCTTGGAACTTCTAGAGAAGTTCTCGAAGGGCACAACCAAACTTGGCACCCTTGGCATCACAATTAAACTGTTAGGTGTGGCACCCTTGGAACTTCTAGGGAAGTTCTTGAAGGGCACAACCAAACTTGGCACCCCTGGAATCATTAAAAATAAATGATAATAAATAAATATAAGTAAGGAATGAAAACTAGGTAGTTACATGAAGGGTAAATGATGATTAGAAACCAAGGTAATTAAATAAAAAATAAAACATGGAATAAGGAGGATCATAGGAAGAAATAAATAGAGTACCTTAAAGATTCTACCCTCCCCATGTTGGAAAATACTAGGTAGATTAGGTGGTTTAATTAGATAAAAGGGGAAGACAAACATATCGTAAGGATAAAGATTAATCCTAAACCAATTAAACTTAATTAAGAAAAGAAGAAGGTGAATTAAAATAAGAAAAATAAATTAAATTTAGAGAAATGTAGAGAAGCTCCATGTGGCATCAACCAAGATAAGAATATCCCTCTAAGAGATAACCTGAGTTAATTTAGGAAGTAGATTGGGGATACAATCTTGACTCATTAATTGACTCCAAGTAATAAACACAATTTAAGGAATAAAAGGGGGGAATAAAGAGACAACTAGGAGAAGAAATAGGAATCTTGTGAGGTGAGGAAAATATTAGTTTTAAATAAAAAGTTAAGTAAATAATTTTTGGTGACCCTTGATGAAAGAGTGACACATGGTTAGGTGAATAATCAAGCTATTAAATTAAAAAAATATTATAATTATACATGACATGGCAAGTGTCATCTATGAGAACTCTTATAAAAGAAGGGGCAAGCCATGGTAGAGTGGGACTTTTTGGGAACCCTATTGTTGGATGGATGATGTGATGTCAGAGAAGTGATTACGAAGCTATAGTGAGTTTGGCGAGGTAGAGGATTTTTAGAGAGGGGACTCTTGAGTTAAGGGTGCTCTCCTCTGCTAGCTAGATTCTTCCTCCATTGTACAACCCCATTGCAGTTCGGGGGTCCGTGGGGAAGAAGAGTACCCAAGGAGTAGGCTGGGAGGTTAACCGGTGGGTCTCATTTTCGGATCAAGTGCGTCATCATACACTCGCAGAAGTGACCGACAACAAGGGAATACCACCGACAACAGAGCAAGCAGAGTCTCGCCTTTCGGTGAAGGGTACATATGTATTTCGTTACTACTTGATCTTAGATTAAAAATATGTAAATGTCATGTTATGTTCCCGAAATGAGTATCAACAATGTGTGTGTGGAATGAATTTAAATCTCAATGTGTTTCTTTTCTGGTTGTAATTGTTGTGTCAAAAAAAAAAAAAGTACATAGTTTTTTAGCCGGGTCCTTACACAATCGATCGACCAGGGAAGGGAAAAGAAGAAGAATTCACATTTTAAATCTTGTATATGTAATTCAAGAAGTTCTCGTGACCCTGAAACTAGATCTCCTAATTAGCCAACCACCCTTTTGGAAGAACTTTTATTTATTTTTTTGCTAAAGCAAGTATGGATCCTTCTATTTCATAAAACCAAAAAGATAGTGTACAATTTTACATGCAGGGAGAACCTTAAAGTTTCAAAAAGAATATCGAGCCCATGGAAAAACGAACAAAAATGCCACCTGGCTACCGACAAGCATGAGAACCAACTAGGAACACTGCTTTAGAGGAAACCCTATTCATCTTAGTCATCCAATAAAAGAGCAATAAGATCGACAGATGAGGAGGATATTGCTCCGTTAAAAACGCCGAAGTATAAAAGTCTCGCCTCCCAAGATGCATGAACCATCGCAACCGTTGATCGTTGTTGACTAGATCCAATGGATGATGTCGATATCACATGGGATAAGAAGGTTCGATGATAGTGAGAGGGGAAGAGCAGTTATTGGAACCCTCTCCCTGTGACGTGTTGGAGGGAGAATGGCATCGCGATGTTTTCATCAAAACCACTTTCCAACAAAACACTATGCGATCAACCAAAAATTGCCAGGGGGTGGTAAACCATGCCGAGACGCCAAATTCTTGAAGGCCCAGCCACTGGAAAACACAGGGCTCTGTCTGCACTTGTGGATTATCCTTTATCGAACCTGAAACCCTAAATATATAAGGGGTTTCTCATTAAATGAAGAATTGACAGACTCGTTTTTATCCACACAGTAAACGAAGAGCATCCTCTCATTTGTTTTGGGAGTATGAGCGACCAGACTGGGAATCCGCCGCACCACATAACCGTCTATCCGATAATGATGAAACAAGTTGATGTTGAAATCAAAGGTTGAGTCAATTTGATCCCTGGTCCCAGGCTCTGTCTTTCAACTCCAGCTTATCATTATCTGCATGTTCCTAAACAACCGTCTTTAACCTGCTTTGCGGTAGCTCATGCCAATTTGATGTCACTCTGATCTCTGTACTGATAACAGCCTGGTTGGCGAGCAAATCAGCCACTTTGCTTGCCAACTTGCGGACATGCTTGAAGCTAACAGTATGGAGGCTTTGAAGGTGGTTTTGAATCCATTGAAATTCTTGAATTAGTCTCCAATTTTTTGAGACTTTTTTTGGCTTATAACCCGCGCTCATTTTCTTGAATCAATTGATAATAAGTTTAGAGTCAGCCTCAACTATCAAATTTTGTCTATTTTCCAGACTCAAGAGATCTAAAAATTGTTCCATATCCATCAACTCTAACAATTTATTAGTGGCATGTCCCAAATGACAGTGGAAAATGAAGAGGAGAGAACCTACCTCATCTCTAAGGACCCTCCCATAACTAGTTGCACTCGGGTTTCTTTTTGAGGCTCCATCTATGTTGTATTTCAAATATCCCTTTGGAGGGTGGTGCTAGAAATCCTTTCCTTCCCTCAGGGAGATTGGATTCCTATCTAGACCCTGAGGAGAGATGCCTTGCAGGCCCAGTGCACAAAGAATTCTTAGGTCAATAGCTGAAGGAGGGTTCTTGGGGATGTTTCGAACTATGGTGCTAACCGTTTCCTTGAGCTGTTTTAATATCAACTCAAAAATGCATTTGGAAGTTCTCTTTACTTCTTTAAAGATTCGGTTGTTCCTTTCTTTCCAAACATTCCAGACAATGAGGCTCGAAAAAAGGGCCCAAGCTATGGCTAGAACTTCATTGTCTGTAAAATCCTTTCTCCAATTGGTCAGGGTGTTGCAGATGCTATTTCTGTCCATATCCGTCTGTTGGAAAATAAAATCAAAAGAGCCCCACAAACTAGAGGAGAACATACAACTGTTGAGAAGGTGCTCCATGGTTTCCTCCTGCCCCCCACAAAGCTGACATCTGGAAGGTCCCATAATTCCCCTTTTCCTCATATTGTCCCAGGTTGAAATTTTCCTGTGCTCAATGAGCCACATGAAAAGTTTAATCTTCATCCAGCCCTGGTGTCTCCAGAGGTTAAGCCAGGTTTTGTCTGAAGATTGATAATTAAGGTCAATGAGAATGAGCTTTGCTTCCTTGAGGTTAAAAACCCCCTCATTATTGTTGCCCCATCTCAGCTGATCAAGGCCCTCATATTTCAGAATATTCCTTTGGTATAACTTTTCCTTAAGTGTTTCTGCCTTAGTCTTCAGCGCATTGTTGTCCCTAAGATCAAAATTCCTCCAGATTCTCCATTTATCATTGTTATTGGTTTTCTCTGAAAACTCTTTCACCTTACAAATTCTATTGCTATCATTGATTTCCTTGAAATCCGTTAGGTCTTCATTTAATAATATAGGTTCTTGTTGCCATCTGTCCTCCCAGAACAAGCTGAGATTTCCTTCTCTAATTTCCTAGAAGGTGTTTCCTTGGACTAAACTCCTGTTATCCCAGGCTTTGTTCCAAATGTGTGAGCCCTTTTTGTGACATGACATTCTTATTAGATCATGGTTATTCCAGGAGCTGGCATATTTTTCTTTCCAAATGATTGCCCACTGAGTCTCTGGCTCGTTAACCCAACGCCACCATAATTTGGCACCTAGAACCTTGCTGAGTAAGTCAGGATCATCCAAACCTAGCCCACCAAAGCTCTTAGGTTTGGATATCTTATCCCAAGCTACCAAGGCCCATTTCTTATAGTCCTTCCCCTTGCCCTAGAGGAAGTCTCGTTAGATGGATTCGAGCTGATGTAGAACACTTTGAGGACCTGGTAGAATAGATAGCATAAAGGCAGTGATAGATTGAAGGATAGCTTTGGTTAGCACTAACCTACCAGCTAAATTTAGAGATCTGTAGGTCCATTTCTTGACCTTGTCTAACAATTTGTTGATAACAAGTTACCATATGCTCTTGTGTAAGGGTTTGGCAGTGAGAGGAACTCCCAAATACTTCGAGGGGAGGAACTCCCATTGGAAGCCCATAATTCTAGCAATGTTCCTTTGTATGGCAATGTGAGTATTAAAGAAAAAAAAAAATGATTTAGAAAGATTTACCTCCAAACCTGAAGCCATGAATTTTTTTTTCAAGATTTTCTTATAGGCCAGAGCTTCCTTGACTATGGGGATTCCTTGTAGCATAATGTCATCCACAAATTGTTGATGTGTTAAAACATGCCCCTCTTCAGAAAGTTGGAGACCTTTGACTGAGCCCACTACCTTCGCTTGTATGATTTTTCTCCCCAGGCCTTCCATCATTAGAATAAAAAGAAAGGGAGAGAGTGGATCTCCCTACCCTAAGCCTCTTGAAGGAGTAAAAGTCTCTGAGGGTGATCCATTAACCAGGATTGAAAAGCTGGGTGAGATGACTAGGGCCATAACCCATCTCATCCAGTTATGATCAAACCCAAAAGCATCAAGAACTTTTCTGATATATGTCAAGCTTAGCTTATCATAGGCTTTGGCTATGTCCAGTTGCATGATCATGCCAACTCTCTTGTTGTTAGTCAAAGAGTGAACTACCTCATGAGCTTGAATGATGTTGTCGAGGATGTGTCTACCTTCCACATATCCTGACTGTTCCACTGCCACAAAGGTGGGAAGAAGGGGTTTGTGTGTATTAGAAACCACTTTCAAGATACTTTGAAGACAACATTGCACAATGCAATGGGTCTGAACCTATCAGGCATTAGGGAAACATCCTGTTTAGGGATCACAGCGATAAAAGTGGTGTTAAGCACCTTCAGGATAGTTTTATCCCTCCTTGAGTCTTCCACCACGCTCAAAATATCATGTTTTACAATATTCCAGGAAGCTTTGAAGAAGTCTACATTGAACCCATCCAGACCTGGTGCCTTGCCATTCTGCATCTCATTAAGGACCTCCTTGACCTCCTCTTCTGACACTCGTCTATTGAGGTTGAAATTGTCTTCTTTGGAGACTAGATTAGGTATATGCTTGGTAATCTCCCTGATAGATTGATCTCTGTTAGTGCAAGTTTCATGAGAAATGCCCCGAAAGTGTTGTACTAGTTCTGTTTCTGTTTCTTCATGCATGCTGAGCATATTACCTTTATTGTCCTTAATAGTAGAAATCCTGTTGTGAGCTCTGTTCACCATAGTGGCTCTATGGAAGAATCCAGTGTTGCGATCTCCTTCTTTTAGCCATTGCACTATGGAATTTTGTCTCCAAAAAATTTCCTCTTGCTTACATAAGTTGTTCCAATCTTGATGATATTTAGTTGCCAATTCATTCCACTCCCTGTCAAAACCCTCTATAATTAGGGTTTGGTTGAGTCTATGTATTTTTCCTTCCACAATTTCCTTCTCTTCAAAAATGTTTCGAAATTCCTTCTTATTCCACTCCTTGAGCTGGAGTTTAATGTGTTTGAGTCTTTTTTGAAGAAGGAACATTCTTGTGCCTTGAATATATAAATCTTCTGCCCACTAGATAGCAATGTTGTTAAAGAAGTCTGGGTGGGAGAGCCAAATATTTTCAAATCTGAAAGGTTGATTGTTGGGTTTGCCTATACCCCGAATAACCAGTTGTACCGGCTAGTGATCTAAGCCTCCAAAGGGAAGAATACTCGCAACTATCCAAGATCTTCTGAGATTATAAATCTATCCAATTTGGATGCCACTTGGGACTCTCCTCCTCTTTTATTGTTCCAAGTAAAGGTACCATTATTCATGGCAATATCCACGAGCTTCATACTATCTAGGAAGGTCAGAAACGCACAAGAATATTTGGTTAGAATTCTAGTTCCTCCTTTTTTTTCCAACAACGTTTTTATCATATTGGAATCCCCTCCCAAGATCTAGGGGATTTTCGGATGAAGTTCCTTGAGCTTATTTAGTGAATCAAGAAACAAGAGTTTGCCCTCCAACCTTTGGGGGCCATACACATTCGTAGCCAAGTACATTTCCTTATTTCCCACTAGCCGAATGACCATTGAAAGATAGTTTCTGGAGGCTTCTGCATCTACCATGTCAATCTTTTGGGGGTTCCAAAGCGTGAGAATGCCTCCAACTGTATTCTCTAATTTGACCTCCAAAAACCTAAATCTGTTGAGCCATTTACCATGAATCTATTTTACCTTTTGAATGGAACATTTTGTTTCCTGAATGAAGATCACATCCGGGGCTACTTGCTTCATTCTATTACTTCATAATCTTTGCTTCCTTTTACTGCCTAGACCTCTTATATTCCAAGAAGTAAACTTCATTATCAAAGATTTTTAAAGGAGTAACTGGATAGATCTTTCATCTTATCTAAACCTATCATTAGATTCCCACATTTCATCAACAACCCCTTCTATTTTTTCCGGCCTCTTTTCTTTCTTGGGATTCTTGAAGCTAATCCTCGTATGGATTTCAAAGCTTTTACTTCTTCGCTACTTTTTTTTCATTCTTCCTTAGCTTTTCAGATTCGTTGTTCTAGGTTTTCCATATGAAAAATGGTTGAACTCTATGGAACTCCTTTTGAGGTAACAAATCCACTCCCTCTTTGGTTCCTTGTTCTAAGAAGCCTTCTAGATCTAGATCTTCTTTCTCCAAAATTTCTTGAAGTTTGTGCTCCTCCAGCTCCATGTCGCTCTGGGTTGTTTCATGGTCCATTTCTTGATCAACATCACTCATGGTGGCCTCTTTCTGGTACTCATCATTTTGTGTTTGTACTAGGTATTTCCCTTCCTCTTTTTCTGCAAAACTTCCTTCCATTGCTTTTTCTTCTTTAGTATTCTCTTCCTCTTCCTGAAGCCCCTGGAAACTATTTTGTCTAAGTTGTTGTTATTCTCGTTGTTGATTCCTCGTACCTCCCTTACTCCCTTTACTTCGGTTAACTACTTTCTGAAAGTTGTCTGCTTCTTTCACTATAGTGCTTCTGCTTTTGTTCATTTCCTTGTTGAGCGCACAGTCTCTAAAAAGATGTCCATGTTCATGGCATTTGCGACATCTGAATGGAATGTGCTCATAATCTACTGTTTGTACCCATTCTTCATCAAAATCTTCCAAGATTATCTCCTCCGGTAGGGCTCATGATAGCTCCATTTCCACACAAATTCTGGCAAAGGAAGTATATTTTCCCCTTCTTGTGGCTTCAGAGGATTTTACAAAGTTTCCTAATTTATTGCCTATGGCCATTAATGATTAATTTTTCCAGTAATCAAGAGGTAGAGAGTAGAGCCTTACCCAAACCGATACTAGAGTAAAAGTCTCCTTTTTTGGTACAAAGTTCATGACCCAGGGTCTGATGTAGAGTCCTGCCGCATAAAGGAGTAGGGCCCTTCTTCAAATATTTTGTCCTTGTCTTCTATATTTGTGAACACCACTGTAAAGAAACCCTTAGACCCAACGTGAAGATATATACTTCCTTTAGGTTTCCAGTGGTATCTGATCCATGATCGAAGAGCTTTTTCATTGGGCCATAGTCCCATGAACTTGCAAATGATGGCATATGTCCCCATATGTTTCCTGTACGCCTGAAGCTCCGAATTATTTAACACCACCCTGGGAGTTATGTCTATTTTGGCTTTGCAGGGTCCCTTGTGTTTCTTGTCTTTAGTTTCCTGTTGTTTGTCCTCTACCTCCTTGTCGTTTGTGCGATATTGATCATTTTCTATGGGTTCTACTGACCCACTTCCGTGCTCTTCTCTCCTTCCACCCCTGTTTCCCTAACATCTTCTAGAGGATTTTTCCCCCTACTGACCAGGGCCTTCTTGTAGGAGGGAGTGGAGCTCCCTCCTCGTCCACCGTTCATAGGCATTCATAAAAACCCCTGTACGCATTGAACTAAGATCCCTCTTCCCTCTGTTCTCTCATGCCTCAAGTCAAAAAGAATTCTCCAAATGTAATCTTCCCAGAAGAACTTTTATTTCATTATAAGGATTTAAATGTTTTAATTTATGGTGTCAAATTTTGTATAAATTTTGTAAGACTCCAAATCTTCCCTTCTCTATCACAAAGAAGATATTAAGGGTAAGGGAGATGTTGGAGGGGCTAGTCGACTTAGTTGATGATCCCAAACAATTCTAGAATTGATATTATAAATTCGATAAACTCTGTAGTTGAGTCAAGAGTCTAAGTTAGATAGGCTAAATTGGTTTTGACAATTAAATTTTTGTGGCTATCTCGACATAAGATTTATATATATATTATATATATATAATATATATATATATATATGGAAATATGGAAATGTATGCATCATTGTATCTTTTGTGACTGGCTTCTGAAGAGAATATAATATAAAGTAACACTTTGTTATTTCTTTGCTACATCGTTTCTCTTCTTCTATTCCTATGTTCCTTATCTTCATGTGATTTCTTATTTTCCTTTCTACAAGTAACTAATGATCATTATCTAGTGCACTGCAAGTATATATCAAATTTTAGGGAATATTTTACTAAAATATAAAATACTGTAAAATATTGGTGCATCTTTCAATGAATTGTAAAATGTTATAAAATATTAGTGAATCATTCAGTTAATTATAAAATCTTGTAATTTATTGGTGAATCCCTCTTTTAATCTTTACATCAGGTTATTTTTCATTCTTATGCATTGATTCTCTCGTAGAAAAATGATTATCCAATTAATTCGCTTCAAATAAATAAACATTGTTAGGATTTGATGGTTCATACCATCTATAAGTTTTTTCAACTCCTTGGTGTGTAACTATTATAGTAACTATTGTATTTTCTTCTCCAATCAAAACTCTAATAATTGTTGAGCAATACACAATTTTTTGAAATTACAGAAATATGTAATGAAAGTTAATTTGCTATATGATAAAAAAATCAATTAACACAACTCATCATAAAGCCACAATTTTTGAGTTCAAAGATATAGTCCACAAAGAAAAATGTTCATTACTTAGTATAACATGTTACAATATAAGTATCATCAAAGGATTTCAACATCAAAAATGATAATACAGTAAACAATCTTTCATCCTTCACTAATTACATGTATTTCTCCTTTAGCCTTTCCCCCGAAAGTATAATTTGATTAAAGGAATGTTGTTCCGATGAAAATAGTTCCCCTACAATGAAAACATAAGAAGCTAGAGAATAGGTCATTATTCCATAAAAATAACCAAGTAGAACATATTTCTCTTTCCTAATAAATATTTTGAAACAAAATACAAGATAAATTGTGGATTCCCTAAAAAATGAAGCAGCCTAGGTCATGAGAGAAAGTGAATTGGAAATTAATTTATTTTCCTTAAACAATTAGCTGTATAAAAAATTAATGATAATTATGGAAAATATGTGAAATAGCCAAAGAATAAACAAAGCCATATATGCCTCTGCCTCCACCTCCTCCTCCACCTCTGCCTCCTCCACCACCTCCTCCTCTTACTCCTCCTCCTACTCATCCACAACCACCAACACGTCCTCCTCCTCCTCCTCCACCTCTACCTCCTCCTCCTCCTCCTCCTCCTTCGCCGCGTTTGCCTCCTCATCCACCACCACCTCCAACTCCACCTCCACCTGCTCGAGCCCCTCCTCCTCCTCCTTCGCCGCCTTTACCTCCTCATCCACCAACACATCCAACTCCACCTCCACCTCCTCGACACCTTCCTCCTCCTCCTCCTCCTTCTACTACTACTCCTTCACCTCCTCCACCTCGACCTCCACCTCCTCCAGCACCTCCTCCGCTTCCTCCTCCTCCTCCGCCACCTAAACCTCCACCTCCACCTTAACCTGCTCCTCCACCCCACACTCCGCCTCCACCTTCACCTCCTTTTCCGTTCATCCTCCATCTTCACTTCCACCTGCACCTCCACATCCACATCCTCCTCCTCCTCCATACCCTTCTCCTCCTCCTCCTCCTCCTCCTCCTCCTCCTTCTCCTCCTCCTCCTCC